>JAODVN010000017.1:961428-971569 GCA_025434125.1 Chologaster cornuta
GAGAGAGAGAGAGAGAGAGAGAGAGAGAGAGAGAGAGAGAGAAATAGAGAGAGAGGGGAAAACTGTAAAGACAGCAGACGTCCATTGTGGTTGGAACACAAACTTGGGAGGGCTGAAGGAGTGTGTGTGATGCGTGTGCGCACGCGTGTTTGTGTGCATGTGCTACAGTATATCCCTGCGGACTCTCTACGATTACTTTTTGGCCGTCTTCAGGTGGCTTTAAGATAATGACAAAAATGCATCAAATCTGTTCTGTAAGCCGTCATAATTGCAGGCTCAAAGGTAGCAAGAATGACTGACCATACGTTTAATATACAAATCGTTTTATTGCAGAGGCACTAAAGCGTCTTACAGAAACAGACAATTGCAAGAGCTTGGCACCTATACGGTTTATTTTTTAATCATTGTATGGCTTTGGCTTTGGAAGTGCAATGTCACAGCAGCAGTACAATTATTGTTTTTGATTTGTTACACTCCAAAGGAATATCAGGAGTTCTAAGTACACGAGGAATGTGTGCTTCTAATTAAATGTGATAATAGATTTTAGATTGTCTGTTATTATAAATGTACTGTAACTGAACAGGACATTGAGGGAAACAAAAAGATAAATACAGTACACGTTACCAAATCACATTTGGCATGCATTTTCCTGGTATTGTTTATATCTATTTACACGTTAGAGACCAGATGCTTTCAGTTAGTGGAGATCAAACCTCATCCTATCAAGTATTTTCTTTCTCTCGCAGAATGGAAATCCACCGGAACACAAGTGGTCACTGAATCGCTTAAAGAGGGGCATGAGCATCTCAAGTCTCAAGCCACTACAACTGTCACGGGAGATTACGGGTGCTTCATCAAACAAATTGTTGGCATTCGTCAGGGCACATCCTTAAAATTGCTCACCACGATCATGGAATGTTTGCTTTAGGTTATTGCAATATATGGTATGTATGCAGTATATATGTATTTATTGATTATTATTAACCAACGACTACTGTGTATACATATTCATTAATGTGAATATTATAGGTTTGGAACCCAAATATTTGATGATTCAAGGTTGAGCTTCACCATGTATGGCAAGGCTGCCTTGACTGAGGTGTTTATGCACTTCTGATGCAGCAACCATGGTTATGTGTCTCACAAGTAGGGGTGCACGAGATAATGTGATATTGCCATTTTGATCAGGAAAATTGCAATTTCGATATTTTTTTACATTAGTAAAAACACAAAGGTTATGGGAAAATGCATCAAAATATATTCATAACGTATCAAAACAACATGTTTTCAGCTGACAGTCATTTTGTCCAACAACAGTAATTCCAAGCTACTGAGAAGGATTTCTTTTTGGCCACTAATGTTTCCTCTTTGATCTCTATTATGTCATTCGCTTCCTCATCCACACATCTTTCAAACCCAACTAAGCCAAACAGCCAACAGAGGCATATCTATACTAAATAATCTGAATAATGCAATTCATTTTCGAAGTGTTATTGCGAGAACGATACTGAGTCAATATATTGTGCATCCCTATGGCAAAACACTTAAACTCTGTTATGGTGGCTGTAAGCTTATTATGCATATACCTGTGTAGTTGACCTTGTTCTAGATTTCATTTTACATACCCAGGTTATTATAATAAAATATACATTGCAACATTCTTTCTGAATTGCAGAGATGTGTTTATTTGAATAGTGCCTATAGAAATTCAAACTACTTTGGCGGAGAGTGGGCTTAGAGTTGACTAGCAGATGTACTCGGTATTTATTTTTTCCCTTTACAGCCACTTTGCCTCAATTAACTTTCTTTCTCAGTTTTCCAATAATTACATTATCTTGTGGTATTCGTCTGTTTTTTTATTTCTTCCAGAGCAGAGTCTCTCCTTTATGCTGCGTGCCCAGAGAGGGGTGAAGATGTGGAGGGCTTCGTACGTTTATAATACAGGCCTTTTCTTGTGGAAGGTACCCCCATTGACCAGACTCTGCTGATTTTCTTCCCCTCTTTCTATCTCTCTCTGTTCCTTCTCCTCTACCTCCTCCACATCCTGCACCAGACAACGTCTGATTTATGCCTTCGGTTTGCCGTCGGCCATCTGAACCCAGACTGTGGAATGGGGTGGGTGCAACTGATTCAATAACCCATGCGGGTCTCACAGTTTCCGTGTAAAACCCCTTCTAAATCAGGATGATATCAAATATACCGACTCAATATTTAGGAGAAGGGATTTCATGCAGTGTTTACAGTTATGTGGGTACTTAAGAACATCTGCATGGGAAAAGTTTGTGTGTCTGACACTAATTATTGGTTTTTAAATGAACTTTGATTTTGAATTAAATTGAAGTTAACTGAAGTAAATTATTTAGCATATTGTGTTCAGGAAATACCACCACATATCTGTGTTAAATTATGTATAACTGTATGTATTTAAATTAAACTATGCTAAAATTAACTGATATTAGATTTTATTAAAATGGTAATAATTTGAATTGTTAAAAAATGTTTACAAACTTTAGTTTGTTAAAAAGTCAACATTCTAAGCTCCATGTCTTTTAATTCCCCTAAATCGTTCATATGACTGTATGGGTATTGGAATTGTCAGGGTATTACGCAAACTCATAGGGACTGGCTTGTTATAATAGCCTATCTTTGAAATTGCTTTTCGCTTTCCAATTATACATGTTCTTGGAAGAAAGTGTCAGCCAAGTGAAAAAATGACTTTATAAATTGTTTAAAAGTTGCAAAATTATGAATGCTATAGGTATAGACAGCAAGGCAATGCTTGAATTGTATTTACTGTTCGTTATGATAACTACTTTGATACTGGAATAATAAAATGATGAATACATTAATGAATGACAAAGTGATAAGAAGTGTGTTTCTTAAACTCAAAGCTCTTAGCCTTTTTATAGGCATATGTTATATATAAAAAGACATTTTCTTTTTACATTTTAAGGGATCCTAGCAGGAGTCTCCTAGAAAATGCTTTTGATCGCTGTGATGTTAATAATTTGCAAGATATGTCTTGCAAATTCTTAAAACATGCATTCAGCACTTCACTAACAAACAAAAGCCCCTGAAAAGATGTTTAGGATAATTATTATGCCTTTTTCTGATCTCAACTAACTTAAAAAGTTATTGGACGAAAGTGTCCACATAAATTACTTTAAATATTAAAATAGGAAATATAGGCAAATCCAGCAGAATAATTGTAATGCTATTGAAGTCCTCTGCAATGTCCTGCATTTTTAAAATAGCCTCAGAGAGAGAAATCAAGTGTGCTTTTCTGAATATTACCTAGTTTTATCAACTACTCAGCCTGTTATACCAAACAACCAATGTTATCAAGTTTCTTTGGTAATCCACCATTTAAAAGCATCAGACTCCTTTGAAACCATTCCCTGCAGGAATATGTCACCTAAAAGACAAGTGTTAAGAGGTCAGAAATAGAGAACCACAGTGAACTGGAGAGATGCGGCCAGTATTAATAATTCAAGCAGGAGTCTCTCTGTCTAATGGCACTTTTAAAACTTTGTAAAAGTTCACCCTCATGTTTGGCTGTAGTTGCTCTCGGCTAAAACAGCGCTTTGTGAGGTGCATGATTTTCGTCGCGGCTCTTAAAATTCAGCCCGGGGGAGACTCTCTGATTGGTTTAATTATGATTGCTGTGATTAAGCAGTGTCTTAATGGCGCTCGTTACAATCTGAGACTTGAATCACAATAATCCTGAGGATGTGACATTTTTCAATGAGTAGACGGGAGGGGGGAGAGGGGCGGAAAAGGGAGAGAGAGAGAGAGAGAGAGAGAGAGAGAGAGAGAGAGAGGGGAAAAGTGTGTGTGTGCTGGGAGAAGAGTCTGCCGGGATTTGGGAGAAAATCTTTTTTGCTACACTTTTCAGTCTTTGCCCCTTTAAACACACACCCGAGCGCTCCCGCTCCCTTAACCAAGCGCATTGTCTCATTAGAAGAGGGACACTTACCGTTTGCAGACAGCAGGTGGTCATACCGAGGTCAGAGAAGATCCCTCTCTCAAGGACCACGACCCCACGGCAAGCACACGCGCGCTCACACACAAACACACACTCGCGCGCGCGTACCCACACACGTTTCCCAAAGGAGCCTCCAGAACAGGAGACGAGAAGAATGGGGCTGTGGTTAACCGTGAAAGCTGGGGTAGAAGGGTCGCCGAAGTGTGTCGGCCAGTTGCGAGCGGGAGGGGTGGCTGCCTGGGTTAGTAGAAAGGATGCGTCGGTCCGGGCCGCCGAGAGCCACCGGTGGGGGTATAAAAGGCGCGAGAGACACAGACGGAGAGCGGAGACTATTTCAAAGACTCCAGCAGTTTGGCTTCCCTTCCTCCTAAGAGTAACTTAAGCCGCGGCGAGCTCCGTAACGGACGTTACACACACCGAACCAGTTCCAGCCCTGTCCCACGCCAACGTCTGCTCCTTCGCTCTCCTTCTCTCTCCCCTCCTGCTCTCTCGCTCTCCTGGTCTCACCGCTCTTGTTCTCTGTTTTTTTGGTGTCATTTAACTGTTGATTCCGCGGGCCGGCGATGAGCTCACTGCGGGATCGGGTTACAGAGCCGGGGTGCCTTGTTGGAATGTGAGGGCAGCCGCGCGGAGACGTAGAGGTGCTGGGGAGGTCAGAGTGTGTACTCGTGTGTGTGTGCGTGCGTGCGTGTGTACGTGCATGGGTGGGGCGTAACACAGTGGGGTGGGGAGACAGAAGTATCTGTCATCTTGGTTTGTGGTTTGGGGTTGGGGGGGGTGGTCGGTCTTGAGTGCTGTGAACAAAACAGGAGTTACAGGGGTCACCGATCTCGGATGTTGGGTTGCGGAGGGCAAAGAACGGCTGTGGGGATTTGACAGCGCTAGAGGGGATAGGCACGAGGACACTGTGCTCTAACACCATTTACACGCACTCAACGCACGCAAGCCTTTGCAGATTTATCGTTCACATACAGGCTGGGCCGTTTTTCTCCGGGGAAAACTGTTTTCCTTTTTCGCAGGGGCCTACGGCTATGAGGAGGTCGAGGTGTTTTACTATGACATTCTAGTAGACAAATCACCAGCAGACAGGATTGGGAATAGCACAGTACATATATGTACACAATGTTATGCTAACAAAGCTTAAATTACCCCATTTTGCATATATTGCAATATAGAGGGGTAGTTGAAGTTGGAAATGAAAGTTCTTACTGAAACTCATACTCATAATAAATAAGGACATTTTTCTTTTATGCTTTGAGTGAAAATCTTTGCTTTATGTGTAGTGACACAGTCAGTAGCTGCAAAAAAAACAAGATTTAGCTGTCAGATTTATCTCTTTGGCTCACTGTCGGATTTCTCCTTTAATTTAGGCTTTGAACCTATACAATATGGCATTGTGTTATTCATGACTTAGGTGACTGTGTGATGAATGCAAAAACGATCTGTATCCCACGACCCAATTATCTGCGAGCGAGTCTGACATTGCCTCCTCTTCTCTTTCTCTCAGCAACACAAAGCAATTAGAGGAATTAACAGAGAACAAAGACGCCATTGAAGAGGTACGGTTCCCCTCAGGTTGGGTTGCAATCCTCATGCAGTCTTTGCCTTGTCCTTTCAGCCTGCTGCACTCAGAAGTGCGTTTGGCATTTATTTGTTTATTTTCCGCCATGAGGAGGATTGCACTGTTTACTTCTCTCGCTTTTCCAGCTCTAACTCCAGCTCCAGCCAGCTTTGAACTGTGGCTTCGCTGGGCCTGTGCCCCGGGGAATGTGTGGTCTCTATTAGCGAGGGGAAGTGTGCGAATGAACACTGCAGGCCCAACATCTCAGGAATCTTGATCCTTTTTCCCCTTGTGGCAGTTTTCACATTTGGGGCGGGCTAATCGCTTGCGCTGATAGTGAGGCTCCGTGAGGCCCCGGTTCTGGGAGAGAAGGAGGTGAGATTGGGGCAGGAGGAGGGGTGCTTTTCCCCCCCTTGTGGTATGTGTAATGCGTTGGGGGGGGGAGTGTTTGCGCAGATGAGTGCCGGGCGCGGGCACACCCTCTGCGGGCTCGTTCCCATGGGAACAGCAGCGATAGCGAACAGCTTGTTTTTGTGTTTTTTGGCAATGTTGCCAGTCGTTGGAATCCTGACAGGCGCTGGGGAGGTCTGATATGCAAAGTCCTTGCCAGGTAGTCTTTATGGAGGAGAAGAAGAAAAAATAGGTTTCGTTCGTATTTGACTTTTTTTTTTCTTCCTTGGTATTTTTCCGCATACTCTTTTGAGTTTCTTGAGTTACACGGCATCAATGGATGCTGTGTTTTCCGCCTATTGGTGGGCAATGTTGATCACACAGGTTTTATGTTTGAACGCTCATTGCATTCCGCAAGTTGACAAGCTGAACTTGTTCTTGAGGGTTAGCAATTCTCAGGTGAATCATCAGATCCGTTTAAGCCAAATTACTTCAGGTTAGTGTTACTCGTCTTCGTACACGCTTGGCTTACAAAACACTTGGCTTTAGTTGTGACCCCGTTGGGTCCCCCAAGGAAGCTCCACTCTACATAAACAGGAAAATACATTTTTGTGAACCTTCTCATCCCCTCCCTTCTAAAAAGAAATGATAGCATCACTCTATGTGTTAGCTTACTCCATTTGCATTTCTGTAAGTAGATCCCATTCGCCTGCGCTCTAGAAATCACCATTTATAGGGTGAACCGTGGGCCACAAAGTGTTTTTTGTACAGACGCTGGAATTTCACTATGCTGTGTGAACTCATAAACCAGCCTTGAGACTCAACGCCATGTGAAAGCTAAAGAAAGCATTATGGAGTTAATTCATTGTCTTTATTATTATTCAGTGTCAAACTGTGATGAAAGTGCATATCCACTCCTGCAGATTTATGAAAACCAATGAAGGTTTAATATTGGGCAAACAAAATCAGTCTCTATTAGTGTCCAGCAGAAGAGAAAGAAATGTCCCTAGTCCACACATCAAACACAAGACCCAGATGCGCCTGTTCAAACTCTATATTTCTTCAACAGCCTTTCTATCAAATGTTACAGGCTAAGGGTAAAACCACAGCAGTAGTGAGAGCTCAGAATGAAATTAAAGTGTACATTTATTGTGCAAACGACCGCCTCGCTTTATGGTGTTTTGCTTCCTAAATGAAAACACACTTGAGGAAACCATTCACCAGACCAGCTATAGCTGCACAGGGAGAGAGAATGTCTCTCATCTCTGAAAACCAGAGGTCGAGACTTTGCACAGCTTGGCACCATCTCTCGCCTGGGACGGCAGGGTAATTACATCATTTGGAGGCAGAATGAAAGCACTTTACAAGCAAAAGTAAGTGAAATGCTTTATTGCTCCCGGAATTGCCAATTAAAAAGCAACACCTGGAACACATAGGCACAGCTAAAATGACCCACTCCCTTGTGACAGGGCCGAAACCAGTTGGTCCCTTCCAGAGAGGCCCCAGGAGAATGTTTTTCTTTCCAGCTTTTCCCCCCATGTCTTTATTTGTTAAAGGTTGCCGACAATGCACCTTCACATCGGCTCACATAGCCCGTAAGTCAGCGAGGCCTGACGTGCTCTTAAACGTATTAATAAAGGCTATTTCCTGGGCAGAACATATGGCGCGGCTACAACATAAACCTGTTCAGGACACGCTACTGAAAACGAAAACACCGCTGATTCTCAGCAGCGCCCGTTCCACGCCATGTATCCCCTTGGCCTACCCCCCCCCCCCCCCTTTCCCGTTATGCCCCAGACGGGCTCTGTCTCGGTCTGCTGGTTGCTCATGGGTACACACACACACACACACGGGGTCTGGAGGTGGACTGAAAGAGAATGAGAGGGATTGTGAAAAATAAACCGTCTTCAACCCTTCAACCAGCTACTCTTTGAAGAAACCCCTTAACATAAAAGTGTTTCGATAAAGATCACTACACACACACACACACACACACACACACACCTTATCTATATGCACACACTCTGTGATTGACAGAAACCTAACAAATTTGAAACTATAGCTATGAACGCTGACTTGTCGAAATGCTGCTGGCCAAACAGTAGCACCAGTCTAACCCCACCTCAGTAGCTAAGGGGTTCTGCAGCTCAAGCTAAGGCGGCCACAAGCTTGTCACACCCGCAGCGAGGATTAGCATCGCCCCCCCCATCCTCCAAGCACCCTTTTCTCCAGCTGCTATGGCGACGTCGTTGACAGCGACGCTGACAGCTGGTGCCATGGTGACACACACACACATGCGCGTCGTCAGGGAGTTAGAAGGGGTGTTTTCTTGCTGCTACTGCATGTCTTTTCCAGCACCACCAGTGGCTTATTACTGTCGAGCCTGACTGACGCAGTCTTGTGGAAAAACAAATGTGTACAGCCACACTTGATGCGTAGAACATCACTTCTGATACTTGCCTGGGTGTCTGTGGGGGAAGATACGACAGGGCCGTGGCCGTGCGCTCACACTAGGCGCGGTTAGCTTGTGCCGTGCCGGAGCTTGATTCTTCCCACGATAGTCCAAAGTTACTTGGTTCATCCTGTTTAGGGTATCAGGGGGCGTGTGATGTTCACACCGTGTGTGGTGTAATGCTTTGGTTTCGTGCGTTCTCCTTTTGTTGAACACGGCTCGGGTAGAACGTAGGATAATAATAATAATGATAATCTTTATTTGTACAGCACTTTTCATACAGAATTGCAGCTCAAAGTGCTTTGCAGAGATGGAATACATGCACAATCGTGCTTTACTTGAACAAATACAGAAACACAGAAAACAACATTAATGAAACTGGTTAAAGAAATCTGATTAGAAAAATGTAAACTGATAAGAATGGTTAGTAATACATAAAATACTAAAAACAAGAAATAAGATGACATCAGATTTAGATAGACAATAGACACGTTGCAGGGGAAGTTCTTTCGGTTGTGGTTTATGATTGTGGTTTCTGTCCAGAGTGGTATAATGTGGTTTCTGTCATGTGTTTTGGCTTCACAGTTGATGACACACATTCACATGGACACTGTTGCCTAATGTTGTCAAGCCCCAAATGGTAGCTACTAAGTGGCCTCTATTCTTCAATGCAGTGTTTGGAATCTCACTGTGTTGTGTCTAAGATGATGTATAAGCAGTGAAATAAAATCGCAAGAAAAAAACACTTTTACTTGAATATCTGTGATTCAATTGTGGCTGGAAAATGCAATTAAATTAGTGTCGCGATTAATCGCACGCTTTGCATAATTAATTGTGATTAATAAAATGCATATTTTTTACATTTTGTTTTTAAAGGTGATTTATTAACTGCAATTAATTACGTAAAAGCGTGCGATTAATTTCATGAAATTGTAATTGCTTATGACAGCCCTATTAACTTATTGAATATACAATGTCTACATTATGATGCAACTGTTACAGATACTGTATGATTGCAGTTTTCAAAATATGGTTTATGTGGACTAGTGGAATACAGTATTTAGAAATAGTACAGTTCTCAACATGCACTGTACAGTACATGCAAGTCTTTAACTGGATGAGGGAAACAGCATGTTGTTGATATAATGCCACAATTGCATTCTTATGATTTTACATAACCTTTTTACCCTTGAGTGAAAGAAAAACTTGAAAACTCTGAAAGCAAATAATGCTACTAATGAAACATTACACATTCACAATAATCCCAACCGGTTTGAAATTAATGATCAAGAAGAGGCACAGATTAAAAGTGTATAGATTTACAGAATTACGATGAAGAGGAAAGCCATCTTTTGCTGTCTCCATCTTGTTGTTTCTCTTTCCAGCATTCAGCTATAACATTACCCTGAGATGTTAAACCGTAACTACCTCATTAGTGTAGGAGACCAAACCAAATCAAAACATGTTTGTTTACCCCCGCCATCCCATGGCACAGCCGGACCATACAGAGCTAGTGCCAGCACCCCTCAGTCTGGAATGATATCCATTTTGACTTGTTGAAATATTCATAGGCACACCCCCGGGGGTGCCAGGGGAGGTGTATCGAGTGTCAAATAGGGATGTGACCATGGTGTTCATCTGTGCCACGCAGAAGCGACAGAGGCTGAATTCCCTATGCCGGTGAATACTCCGAATTCTGCATAATGTGGTATTTCCATTGACGTGACTCACACCGGCACTGAATAGAAAAATA
>JAODVN010000017.1:1206337-1223623 GCA_025434125.1 Chologaster cornuta
ATTGATTTGAGTCAGGTGTGTTGGAGCAGGGAGACATCTAAAATATGCAGGATAGGGGCCCTCCAGGACCGGAGCTGGGCACCCCTGCTTTAATCAATTCAATCAATTTGTGACCTACCTTTCTGTACAAGACTTGTGTTTCTTATAGAGAAAATCAATTGAAAGGAACAATACAACAGATGTAAACTGTATGACAATTTTAACAACTATTTATTTTTCTTGAAGTATGAAACAAAATAATGGCTATGAATAAAAACAGCCCTTTGCTTTGTACAGGTAAGTTAAAAGGTTTACAAACAAGCAATGCTAATTGTACAAAAATAGCGATTACATTGATACACAATAACAAAAAAGTTGAAAACGAATAAAAAGAAAAGAACATCCTCGTCAGTGTGCAAACCGTTTATACAGACGGACATGGTCCCTTTCTCGGGCAACGAATCCCGATAAATTATTTAAATAGCAATTATCTACACACTCATACACACAAAACAGCCTCTCACATACAGCAAAGACAAACCAGAACAATAATTTAGCCACTAAAAAGAGCATTGGACAAACTGACTTTTAACCGTTTATAAAAACTCTTAACTATATAACACGTATGCTACAGTAGCAGTAAGATGTCAATTATTTCAAAAGTTATTGCAGGTTGTATTACTTTTCTTTGTCTGATCAAATTATACAACAATGAGGTAATATTCTGTACATCGAAGACCTCGAATGTCATCTCTCAAAAGGCACACAGGTCAACACTGTACATTTCATGCTAATTGGCCGTATTAAGATCAACACCTAACTAATTTTAAATAGAATGAGTTAAAAGAGAGATGAAGCATGTATTCTCCTTCCGACACGATAACGGGCGGCAGCTGACTGGATGCATCCTCATTGTGAAATAGGGTGTATCTTTTTTTTAAGTATATTTTGCTACCTACATTGTAGGCAAAAATCAATAAATTACATTTATTTACATAATTTCAAATTTAAACCCTCACAAGCATAGGTTGTTGTTTGTTAAATGCTCTATATTATTCCAGTCCGATTTAATACGAGAATTTGGAATACTGGATTTAATATTATTGGTTTGGCAAACTTGTGCTCTTTCCATGTGTTTTTGGGCTATGCTACAAGGTCATGACCAACTCACCCTGAGAATACTGTTAAACTATCCAACCCATGCCCAGCAAATACTGGTGATACCTTAAGACCTGCTATGTTCCAAAAATACTTTACTTCTGTGTGAATTCTTAGGTAGAGTGACTGAGGCACACAATTTCTTGTCGCATCCAAATGCATTGTGTCACAACACACAGAAACACATGCATCCACAACGTAATGTTCCCTCTGTCTTGTAAACTCCTTAAAAGTTTATCCTTACACTGTAAGCCCTACTGACAGAAATCACCACAATATGAGCAAGAGTTTCTGCTTTCTTAGTCCACAGAATTGTAGGATTCAGAATCTACAACCTGGCAGATGTGGTCCAGCAAAGGGAATATTTCATCAGTCTAGTCTTTGGGATGTCATCCAGAAAAACAGGCGATATACAGAATGAGAGAGCTGGAAAGGTATTGAAGTGCATTAACATCTATGGGGAGCTGGTCCCGCACAGAGATGAATGGAAGTCTTTGAGAGAGCAAAAAAAAAAAAAAAAGCACGAGCTGGGAGCTGGGACTGAAAGGTGACGTTCTCCTACTCCTGCAGAACAAGAGAGGGCAGAGAGCTCCCGCTGCTCTCAGTTCGATGGTAGGGGTTGACAGCAAAGTGCCTCTCTCAACCTAGACTGGCATTTAGGCGGTCGGTGCTCTGATGCCCATACCAGCTTCAAGTTACCCTGAGGCTGAGCACAAAGCCCCTTGGCCCAATCGGTGTGCGCGTGCCGCAGAAGAAAAGAGTTGCACAGATAATTAGATCATTACTTTATACAGAAAGGTGCATTCCTCTGAGCTTCTGGCCTTATAAATCTGTGAACAAATAAAATAGGATACAGAGAACAGCTTGTTAGAAAAAGTCAAATCATCTATTTTGTATTGTATTACTTGTATTACTTTATATGGATCCATACCTCTGCATTCATATTTGAGGTCTGAGAAGTATACCATCTCTTGTGAGAATACAAAAAGACCCAGTCTTCCACCTGCATAGGTCTTGTCATAGATGCTACCAGAATCTGCCATGATCTTCTTTCCCTCATACATCACAACCCTGAATGAATAAAGAGACCTTTCACAATTAAACGTCTTAGGTTTTACTTTAAAAGATCTGACTTCTGCTAGTAAGTATGCCTGCCTGATATGTCCTGTCCTTGGCCTGTGGATCAAATGCCATCTGTAAGCTGTGAAGTCTTTCCAGCCAATGTTCTTGGGGTCGTGCCAGAGAGTGCGCACCTAATAAAAAAGACAAACAGACAGACACTGTAAAAAATAAATTCTGAGGTAAACCCCACGGTTCAGGGCTTGTCATCTCTGGCTTTAGGAGTCTTACCTGTCCTGGGGTGTTTCCTGTGTGCCAGAGAGCATTCCTGAGGTGCTCTCCTGGACCGGTAGTTGAGTTGACCATTTTGATGGAAAGACCAGAGTACCCCTGGGCTGGGGTGGGTTTGCTGGACCAGTAGGTTTGCGTGATTTGCTTCCACATGACCACGTAGAATCTGGAGCTGGATTGGTAGCCAAACACAAAACCGGCGTAGTCATCATCCCTCTCTGTGTTGATGAAGAATGTCCCGCTAAAGTCGACTGCGTTAAACTCATCATAACCTGGAGAAGGAAAGAGAATTCCCATTTAAAGCTGACAGTAAAATAGCAGCTGTGCATTACAAAAACTGTTAGTTCACATACCAACAGCAATGCCAGGGTCACAGTTAACAGTCTGGACCAACTCTTTGCCTTGGTGGCGGACAACCCAATTGGGATCAATCTGGGAAGTCCCTTTAGGATCCAAGGGAACCATCTGGAACTTTCTGAAGTCTGTCTCACTGATATCAAAGTTCTCCGGACACACGTCATAGATGTCAGGCACGTTGTCTTGGTCGAAGTCGTCTTTGCAAGCATCACCACGGCCATCACCTGGGTTACATATACAGTATGTGCATCTGTCATTAACGGTATTTTTGGAAATACTTGCAGTCATGCCATTACTTTCCAGACCACAAGCCCTCCAATACGTTTACAGGGCCAAGCCAGTGTGGCTATGAGTCATTGCTCAACTAAAACCCTGCAGGACAAACTAAACTCCACACGGGTCGGTTTAACTTACCGTCGGAGTCGAGCTGGTCGCGGTTGGCGGCAAGTCTGCAGTTGTCTTTATCGTCAGGGATACCATCATTGTCATCGTCATGGTCACAGGCGTCTCCCTTGCCATCCTTGTCATGGTCAGCCTGGTTGGCATTGGGAATGTAAGGGCAGTTGTCCAGGTTGTTTTGGTGACCGTCCTCATCGATGTCCTGGTTGCTGTCACACTTGTCTCCAACTCGGTCATCGTCTGAATCCACCTAATGAGGTGCCAATGATAGGGTATTAGCGCACTTAGCTTGCTCGGTAATATCATTAGCATGCACGATTACATTCCAAAGCATTAAGATTACATTCCAAAGCATTTCATTCCATTGTCTTGTTGCTCAACATGCCTTTCACTTTTATCGCCTAGTCTCTACCCCTGCTTTCATTGTAGACTGTCCTTAAGCAGCAATCTCTCGTGCCTCTGTAAACCTGCCAAGCTCAATTTGAGGAAAATCTGTCACGAGCTTTTCATCTCCTGACCACACACGTCCGTCCACACCACTTGAACCAGTCTCATAATCTTCCCCTTCCAGCACCAATGGTTCCCTTAGCGAATGCCAAAGGTATGCTAGCCATGCTTGGCAGCACTACAGACAAGTTCAAGAGATGGAAAAAGGAATAGAGGTGGAGATTGATGAACGATATCTGTAGATTGACGCAACTGTGTCTAGAATCACTATGGTACAACATAGAAGTAGAAGCCCGGACTGGTTTGTTTAGGTTTTGCAGTGTGCAGTTCTATAGTGCTTTTGATACACCCTTTGGAAATTCACCCCCCTCTCCACCTGTACTGAGTCAAACGTCTCGCTGGCATTCCTGCTCACCAGTGTAGCATGGCACAGGTGGAATGGCCGGGGCCAGCCACGGTGTACTTACATGCATGCACATAACCCTGGGACGGTTCATTCCACAGTTATAACAAGGCCCCTGCTCACATCAGCTAATGTCAGTGAGCCAATGAAAGGACCCCCCGCTCCCCCACACACACGCACACCGTCCTAACTACACATTATTGAACTTGAGCTACGCAGGTGGGGTTTGTCTCGCCTTACTTCGCATAGCGTGATACAGCTTTAGACAATAATGCAACGCAGTAGGGCTCTCTCCATATGCCCTTCCCCCTCCTTCTCTACCTCCTTCTCTCCCTCCCCCCAGGACGAAGGACATGCTCAGCGACAAAAAGCATGGCGGTGAATGTGGATTATAGTCGGCGGGTGAGATGGCAACCGGAGGATATTAGTGACGGACTGTGTGTGTATGTTGGCAAATGGAGGGTGTGGCTGGCCAGTGTGTGTATGCACTGTGTGCACACACCTGATCTGGATTATGTTCCAGAGGGCAGTTATCACACATATCTCCCACCCCATCCAGGTCTGTGTCTCTCTGATCCACGTTGTAGACATGGGGGCAGTTGTCCTTTTCATTCAGAATGCCTGAGCGAACACACAACACATGCACAACCGCCGTGTTTCACACCTGTCCACGACACTGCATTGCTGTATCTGACAATGATCATGTCAATATGAGACATGATATAGTGCTGAACATACAGTATAGTGCAGAATACCCTATAGCAGGATGTATGGTATATGTAAATGTTTTTAGACATAAAAAAATATATGAATAAATTTATTAAATTCACTTTATCATAGGCTCAGCTTAGCCGCCAAAACTAATGCTACTACTATTAGATGCAAAGATGCATGTGATTCTGAGCAGCTGAATAAAATGAGTGTTCTCACCATCTCCATCGATATCTACAGAGCAGGCGTCTCCTTCCCCGTTGTTGTCTGTATCTGTCTGGTCGGGGTTGCTGTTGTACGGGCAGTTATCGCAACGGTCGCCAACGTCATCCCGGTCATAGTCGTACTGCCTGGGGTTGTAGATGAACGGGCAGTTGTCCTGTTTGCCGCGTAGGAGAGTCAGTGAGAAAGATAGTTAATTGCACCACTGCTGTTATGAGTTAAGTTACAGGCATGCTAAGTGGAACATATATGCTGGCCTTAACACCCTCTGGAGATTCCAGAGTATTGAAACCCGGTTCTATTTCTTGCGCGTACAGCCATACAAATCCATCCATCAGAATGTTTATCTGTCAATTTATCTTTGTGTTTCGAACGTCGTTAGGAGTTTTCCTTAACACGCTGCTGAATGACGCTGATGGCGTTGGCCTTAAATTTGTAAAGTTACTGTATGCTAGTGGATATTTCATACAGTATGTCTATGTTGTCTGTTGGTTTCAGATGCTGTGTATTAATGAGCGTCAATCTTCCTTAGTGTACTTTACTATTTTCAGGTGGCCGTCTGAGTAGGTCTTTTTACAGGAGGCAAGAAACACATGCACGATGAAAGGGAGCTTTATTTTTAGGCGCTGTCCCAAATATAATGTTGGGATTAGCAGTGCACACTGCAGCTCCTTCAGGGTACAACCTCCATGGTGGAATTTGAGGTTTGGCTCAGTGTCGGCAGAAACATTTGCTTTCCTGCCTGGTCAGTGCCAGCCTGGCATGAATGATGAATACACACGCACACGCGCACACACACACGAACACACACGAGGTATTCACATACCCTGTCATCGGGAATGCCATCATTGTCATCGTCATTGTCGCAAGCATCTCCAACGCCATCCTTATCATAGTCTTCTTGCCCAGAGTTGGGAAGGTTGGGGCAGTTGTCCTAGAAAAACGGCAACAGTGAGCCAACTCATGAATACCACAACTACAAAGCAAGCCATTCTCTCCCGCTCAAATATTCCAGACCCAGCTGATAACCTCCATTTACCTTTTTACAGTGGTAGGTGGCGTTCTCCACGCACACCAGGTCAGCATTGGGCCAGCCGTCCAGGTCGGTGTCCTCTCCACAGATGTGTCCATTTCCGGCGTAGCCGGGCTTGCACTCGCAGCGGTACATGGGCTCGGCGAAGTGTCCAAGGTAGTTGCAGCGGGCATTCTTGTTGCACTCATGCGTTCCGTCCAAACAGGGGTTACGCGGTGCGCACACCTGTAGAGGGAGGAGGAATAAAGCATTCAGCGGCGCCGGGCAAGATAAGATGGCCTGAAGTTCATTCTACTCTACATTTCCACAAGCCCACAGAACCAACTGTGAACCTAAACGACCGGGGTCGTAAGCAGTGAGCGAACAGTCGCATCTGCCATCTGCTTCCACCATCAATCAGATAATGAACTCGGGCCTCTTGAGTCTGCCGGTGTGTCTCTATCCAGAGAGACATGTACTTGCCTGTTTCTGGGCAGCTGCCTGCTCTACGCCCCGACCAAAAGGCTGGGGTCCTGAGTAGCGGGCGGGGCAGGGGAGACAGTTGTAGCCCGGGTCTGTGTTCTCGCAGCGATGTGCGCCATTGAAGACAAAGCAAGCATCCGGAACCTCCTTGCACTGTCACATAGATGTCACCTCTGTTAACATTTGGAACGAGAAGCCATGATTCCTCCCAATACCTAGCCTAGTTTATCACAAGGGCTCGTACCTCATCCAGGTCCTTGCATTTGATCCCGTTGCCCGTGTAGCCAGTTGGGCATTTTCCACACTTCCAGTTGCCATCGGGGAAGCTTATGCACTTAGCTCCCGCAAAGCAGGGATTGGACAGGCAACCATCTGAAATTATTATGAAAGTATTATGTTAAATTTTTTAAGAAGGGACAATATATCAATCAACATGACATGTAAATGTGTAAGATTTAGCCATACAGGCTAATTGTCATCTACAGTCACTGGCAACTATGGTAGATGGCTTTTTGAACAAACAAAATGTAGAATAAAAGGTTTTTCACTCAACATGGAGTAGCAATGCAAAGACCTTGAACGTTTTAGTTTAAAAAAACTAATCTGCTCAATATTGATTAGCGACGTGAAGACCTTGAGTGTAGTAGGTGGGGAAACAAAGGTTTTTCAACTCACCATGCAATAGCTTTGTGAAACCTTGAGCGTCCTTTTGTAGCTACACCATATAAGTGAAGCCTTAGAGGCGTGGTTGGCGTGTGTTGACTCACCAATCGGACAGGCTTTCTTGTTGCACAGCTGGCTGTCCCTGCCATCTCCCTGGCACTCTTTGCCACCGTACTGAGGCCCGGGGTTATTGCACATGCGTTTGCGGGTCTGAACTCCGCCCCCGCATGTCAACGTGCAGCCGTCCCACGGAGACCAGGGTCCCCAGTTTCCATTTACTGAAGAGAGACAAATTAGAAAATCACATGACCTCACATCTGGGCCGACAATGTTACGTTTGCAATGTTTAAGCTAACTAACACGTGCATGGGTTTAATGGAAGTGCCTTACTGGGACACGGAGACTTCTCACAGTCCTTGGTCTGCCGGAACTCTCCGCTGCACTCCTTGCCTCCCATCTGGGCAATGGGGGAGTTGCAGAGGCGGATACGGGTGACGGTGCCGGCGCCACACGTGACCGAACAGGACGACCACGGAGACCAGTGGCTCCAGCCGCCGTCCTGCTTGACTGGAGGCGTGAGGGCAAAGGTCAAAAGGTTAGAAAAGGTCAAGGGAACCCAGCAGATCTATGTAGCAGGACGTAGCGAGGTCTGTTGCGTCCGCTAATGTTTAGTGGTGTGTGCGTGTGTGTGCGTGCGCGTGTGTGCGTGCGTGCTGGGCACACTCACAGCGCTTGTCGCACTCCTGCAGGTAGCAGTCGCGGGTCTGCACCGAGGAGCCCTCGCAGTTGTTGTGGATGCGATCGCAGGAGCGGCCGCGCTGCTGGATGCCCTGCCCACACGATGTGGAACAATGGGTCCATTCAGACCACGGCGACCAGCCATCCTCTGCATAGTCACTCGCTGAGGAGGAAAGAGGGAAAAAGAGTAGGAGAGAGAGTGGGAGAGAGAGATAGAGATACAGAGAGAGAGAGAGAGACACACAATGAGAGAGAGGCGGGGAGACAATCAAAAGGCTATTCCAGCCATATCTCCTAATTGAACCCCCTTAATGTGAAAAGGAAAGCTCACAGCGCAGCTGTTTTTAATTAACAGAAGATGAATAGTATAGATATAGCTGGAGTAAAGGCAGCCAGCACCAATAGTGGAAGTCAAGGGGAAAAAGGAGAGAGGCTTTCTTATGAGAAGAGCTCCTAACTTGGCAAACAGGGCCATCGGCATTGGGATGACTCCAACAAGTAGCCGATGTTAGGGCGGATGTGGTCCGCACTGTTATTTGGGTTTTAGGGAAGCTCTGCAGCAATGCCGGAGAAGGCATTCAGACCATGTCACTTGTACTTGTGTGGAAGATGCCTTCGCTAAACAAACGTCCAATTTTCTTTCCCACTTGAACCAATTTTGTCAATTGCAGCCATTACAACTTGAAGACTCAAAGATGTTTTGGGACACAAAGCACCAATGTTCCAAACACATAACGGGCCTTTCATTCACTGGGATGTTATTGCAGTAAATTCATCCGTAAAATAGATAGATTTTTAATTAAAAGTTTAACATTAAGGGATGATTGTATGGTTTCTCTCAATTTAAGAAACAAACAGAATACTGCATTCATGCATGCGGACACAAAATGTTTAAATAGAAAAAAGAAAAACTTGAACGTTAACCTAAACATAGATGTGACTTACGTGTTCCACAGCGTGGGCAGCACTCTCTGTCTAGCAAACTAGCGTTGGCACAGGCGATAATAGGGCAGGATTTCTTGCGACACACTGTAGCAGAATTCTAAAAAACAAGTCATGGTTAACCATTAGATCTAATGTAGCACGTTGCTACTTTGATAAAACAAATGGCACTGGGACACGCTTGCTGAATAACAGATCAGGGAGACTTCAGTCTAGAATTTCTTAAGTCTTAAAAATTTTGTAAAATTAACTGCGTCAGGGAAAAAATGGACGAAGGAGGTTTTTATTGAAAAAGGAGAGTGCTTGAGCACAGTCAGCTGTCTACTGGGTTAGGGTTGGATTGGAATGATCCCAACGTCCTAATCGTGGAAGTTAGCTCTACTTTTGAGCAAGGTTAAACACTGACCACAACAAGTAAATAAAGTAGTTTCCAACAGTCAGGGTGTGTCTCACCGTGTTTATGTCCTGATGCCCTGAATGCTGTCTAATCACTAGCAGATATGGAAAGTAAAAACTATGGCAACCAGTGAAAGGGTAGAGACAGTGGACTAGTAATAAATGGTGGTGAGAGATTTTCCTTCCATTTTCCCACTGACCTTAAGGTGATTTTGGCAAGTGCTGAGCGACATTACGTCTTGTCAATTCACAACAACACCCATAACAATACTGAGACTTGAGAGTGTACGCACACACATACACACACTTGAGCACGTACTTGACAAGTGCACTCAGTGCAAACATCGACGGTCCACTCGTCTTTGTTTTTGTGAACGATGCCGTTGTGGATGCAGACGCCATTGTGAATGTGGAGGGTGTTTTTAATCAGGTTGTTCTCATCCGTCTGGAGGAAAGCCAGGACACACACAGATAGACAGACAGACAGACAGACAGACAGATATAAAAAAAAAAAAAATTCAGTAACATTTTGTAACAAGTGTAAAATGCCACGCTTTAACATGATTCTTTACAATAATACAATAAGATGCTTTCTGCCATTGCTGTTTACCTCACTGTTCAATATAACATTACCCTGACCGACAGACAGACAGACAGACAGACATTCTTTCTTACCAGTTTGTGGAGCTCAGTGGATAGCTCCTTGACCACTACTCCCAACCCCTTGAGCTCTTTAAACATACGAGTCAAGTCATCACAAGAGAAGCCACAAACCATCTGCAATTCTGGACCAAAAAGGGAAAAGACTCTCAGTACTGACCGTTACGACCTCTGTTTATATGTGTCTTAGCACATTATGGAATATAACAATTCTTAATCTGTCATTATATATATCATATTCAATTTAGTCCCATTTTGTCTTAACAGTCCCGGTCTTGAGAACCTAATATAAACCACTGTTTCATGGTCAGTTCTACGGGAGTATGCTGCTGTGCATAGCCACAAGAAGAACACGCATGTACCTTTAGTCTTGTGTCCAGTGTAATCTGTTCTAATGGCAGAGGAGCCATTGAGGTTATTCAAGATCAGGGTATCCGTCTGTATCGCTGAAGACAGACAAATTAGACGGAGAATTAGGAGAACCATCTGTATATCAACAATTTAACCAGCAGACATGTAAATCAGAGCCAAAGGATCGACTTTAGGATAATTTATGTATTGGCGTAGAATGATAGCTGTCTGTCAGCTACTACACACCCACCACACTACAAATCAAATGGAAAACAACAAATATAAATACTGCACTACCAGTTCCCATTTTTCTAAAGTGACATTTACCAGACAGCAATCCTTAACACACTCCAGAGTGTTGCATCATGAATCAAAAAAGATCAGGCATCAATAAGGTCTGATAAGTAAATGCTCTGCCTTGGTAGCATGGAAATAATTTAGTCATAAATAAACACATACACACCAGGTGTTGCAAGCGCTTACTTACCGTTTTGGCATCCCTTGTTGCGCAGGATGGCGTCTAATGTGGTTCCAAACACAAAACGCACGTTTTGTAGCACCCCCTGCAAGAATCAGTGTTTACTGGTGTTTGAGCTGTTATTCTGCACGTTTACTGAAACCTCTATAGATTAAGCTATAACAAACCAACAGAAAGCACGGACTGAATCAAGTATATGCTGTGCGTATTTACGCACGTGAACACTGAAAAGCATTGATATCTAAAAGTCACCGCTCGGTCAACGTTTAAAAAGTTTACGTCAGACTTCATGAACCGATTCCACACTGACTTCTGTGTTCAATATCTCACCATAAACTTGTCTTTCACGGCTCCTTTGCCGATCCGGAGTTGCGCGGTGGAAGGGACGTCGTGCGTGAGGATGTTCTGAATGGGAACGTCCATCTCGGCGTTGTTGACTTCCTGGCATCCCGTAAACAGCTGCGCCCTATCTTCCTGCACAAACAAGGTGATGTTCTTCCAGTGGCTCGTCGCTAACTCCGCGTCTTCGATGGAAACCACCTGTTGCTTGTTCTCCGTCGAGTAAACGATGTCCAAGGTGTTTGCCTTGCCGTTGGAGATAATCTCGAACACCGGACCGGAGCCGTCCCGTTTCTCCACTGTCAGCAAGCTTCCCCGGGTATGTTTGAATTGCTTGAGGTTCAACAGCAAGAGGAATCCCCTCTCAGCATGAATGGAGTCGATTAGATCCCTAAATTTGGTATCAGGGAATGGTGGAATCAACTCTGGATTAAGGATCTTGTAGGCGGGGCTGTATGGGTCGTCTCCTTTAACCAAAGTGACCCCGTTGTTCTTTTTGGGCACTTGAACGTGCTCAAACAAGTCGAACACACTATTGTCGTCTCGGCTCTCTGTAGGTGCACAATAGGCAGTTTGCTGTTGTTATCGTTGTTATCACGAATTAACTTGAACTGTCTACAGTGCAAAAATATGTACAAACATCATTGTCAGTATTTGAAGAAATTTTAAGCATGTGCGTCTTCTCACCTGCAACTCTTGTGCCCTCGCAGGACCAGAGCATCAATAGCAGAAATATGCCTGTCAACTTCATTGTGAAACACTAACTTGCTGCCTATATGAGACATCAGAATTTTATTTTATTTTATTAAGATAACTTGAAAAAAAAACTGGAAATTGACGGATATTTTGAAATGTAGGACTACAATTAAATTAGTGAAATGTCCCACTTACCTGCTTTGTGAAAACAGCAATATGATAAAAATCCTCAGATATTTAGATCCAACATTAATCCTCAAGAATATTTAAATGAATTGTCCCAATGTCATTAGAAAATATAATTGGGAAATTGTCCTTACTGGTAATCGGCAGCTATAAACTAACTTTAAACCGAGGGGACAAAGTGCTATTTAAATATTTCATGAAATTCCTAAGAAGACTTCTCGTCCAATCATATCCCGCAATGAAAAGGGGACGAGCTTATCCTCTTACCTCACAGGGCGATTGTCTGGGTTTGGAGAACGAGGCGAGAGAAAAGCACATTCCACGAGTCGAGGTACAAATTCCATAAGCCGGCTCATACATTAATAAATAAGCAAATCCAGTCACTAGGTCTGGCGTCTGGCCAAAAACGCACTCATATTTGTATTTATTTAATGTTGTAATTTAATATTAAATATGTAACATATCTATAGAGATACTAGCCGATTTAACTTTTAGGTCCCAAACACATATTTAATTTCATATTGCCTGGCGTTGCCGTTAGGCTTCTTGTCACATAATCCATTTAAACGGTGGGCTATTTATACGCAGTAATAATGATCAGAGAAGAGAGAACAAACTCAGCATGTATGATCTATGCTGCTATTCCCATCTTGTCCGCTAGGAGACGACGTGAGTGCACCAGAGAAGGGCCTAGGGCAGAGCAAGGCAGTACCGTCTACAGGAGTCAGCAGCCCACCTAGATGTGTCATGCAAGTTTTACTCAAGATATTGATGACAAAAAAAAAAACATATTTTTGTGAAACTTCATTCATTATTTCAATGACTATTTTGGGTAGTTCTCTAGTAAAACTGACATTGCAAACTGCTATGGCTCATCTGTGCATTGTGTTGTGCTTAGTATTCACATTCACACTCTTAAATGTTGAAGCACCTGTACTTTCTCAAAGCAAAAATGTTTTCACTAGCAGACAACCCTAGAGCCAAATGACAGACAGACATGTAATCATACTTGATGCTTTTACAGTGACAGATACATTGTTACATTGCTAGCTGCAGCTTAGAGCATATATACTGTACAACATATTGCTTCAGTGCACATGACGGACATATTTACATTCGAGATAGGGGGTTAAAGACAGAAGTGTGTGGCCTCAGGCCTGCTATGGAACCTTGTGAAAGTCGGCAGGTGAATTAGTCGTCTGGGAGAATGCCGACACCCCCGAGGGGGTACCTGAGGTCGACAGTGAGATGACTCTCGTGGTGCCTGTAAGTCTCTGTCTCAGATCAGGACAGATGATGAAGGCTAGTTAGCATGTTAATAACCTGTAGGTATGGAATATACAGTCACCACAGAACATTAGAGCATTTGTCTCGATGTCTCAAGCCACAGCTCATTCCACCTATACTGTTTGTGAGAGTGTTTCTGAACAGGTTGACTGTAGAGATACAGTAAAGGAAAAAGGAAACATGAAATGAGATACTAGCTGTTCTGATAATTATTTAAATCATTTCTAAATAATTAAGCCTGCTGTATGAATAAATTACATGTTGATCTGTGCTCCTGTTGCCATGATATTGCTCCAATAATTCTTAAGTATGAATGAACAATTACCTTTTAAAATGAAATTTGATCGTGTAAATATATATATTTTTAAAAATGTGTCCAGTGAAGTGGTATTTTGACACAGTTTGAGAACCATTCTTTTGTTAAAATGTTAATATTAGACCACATATACTATATGTTCCCCAACATTCTACACAATATATGCACACCCACTATGAGCACACATGGAAAACCTGTCCACGCTGTGTCACAGTGACGTGGGGCCACTATAGGGTACTCTGACCACTACCACACTATGGTCACCCCCTATCCCCACACCCTCACTCTTTACCAATCAAATCTACTGCAAGTGAAAGCATGTGGCCTTCAGGTCAAATGCTGTTTGCTCTCCTCCTTGTGTTTTTATTTGCATACTTTACTTGGCTGGCATACACGCTTCTCCTTTTGTGCAACCAAAGCACAGCATCCACCTATCTGTTGCTAAGGGAGAACCTAGGCTGCCCGATGAGTGACGCATGGTTTCGCAGCTTGTCTAAGCCCGTTAGAGTCGTCTTGAGGTTTAAATTGTTCTTCTGTAGTACCGTCAAGCAACAGCATACAAATAAAACCATCATCATTCCATCACTGCTCCGCTGTTGTTAGGAAAATAAATAGAATACCAGAAAGTACATTTGGTGTGTCTACTTTCTCACGCCGATACCAGCCTGCTTTAAGATGTGCCATCGTTTTTCTTACCCATATTCCACAAATGTTCTTATTCCTAACCTGACTCTATTTCTCTATACAATTCATAATTCTATGACTAACCATAACCATAGGCTATGTCTTTGTGTGCCTGTACCCTCATGCCATTTGAATGCCTTACAACTGAACCAGCAGTCAGCTAATGGCATGCACCCTATGGATCACTGTGCAGGAAGTTAAGTGATTAACCTTTTATGGCAGCCAAGAAGTCAGTTTTCCATAACCACTGCACCTTCTCTAGTCCCAAGAGTTCAGTGGTTGCCAACTCCTCACTTGCTTGCTTACCAGTTCGTACTTGGCTAGACATACTGTACATTTGCAAGGTGTGCTAAGATTCAGCAACTCAAATATTCATTAGTTAGGAAGTAATGGATTTACATAGTGATGGACTGTCAAACGGTCACAGTGTGCTACTGATGTGAATGTGTCTGGAAAATAGGAGTCATTTCATGACTCAAGGTTGCATCTTGGTGTAATAAATTTAATTAATGTAAATTATATAATCCATCTAGCAGATACCCTAATAAAAAATAAAAAATGTAATAATGAAACTGTCAATACACTTATACTTAGCGAAACACAGCTGCACACAGAGTGCATATGGGAGTATGTTGTTTGTGTGTGCTTGTATATGCAGGTGTCTTTTTGAACCTACCAGACTGGAACATAATGTCTTTTGCAATTTCTTCACCAGAAAAGAAACTTGGTTTTATTGCCAGGTCACACTAGACAAATTTATGTTGTAGGGCTGCAATGAACATCACGGTAACAAAGCCAGTCCAATAGGTGCTGATTTTACCCACATCCCTTTGTATTCCCCTCTTCAGGGGAACCGTTGGAAGTTTCACAGTTCGTAAATTAGGGTTTATTTACAATATATAGCTTATATTTAAAAAAAGAAAAACACAGGAGTTAATGAGCTCATATTAAACCACATTGGAATGTTTGTTTGTTGTATTTCAGTGACTTAGCTGCAATGCTATGCCTTAGGTTGTACATTCACTTGGGAGATTATCGCTTTTATTATTCCCTGAACAGTAGCCTACAAAATATGCACATGCACATTTAAACACACACTAACCTGTTTCCCCTTCACAGCTCTCATTAACCAGCGCAAATCATACAAACAATAAAAGCCATTATGGGAACCAGCAGAGGACTGCAGCACCCCCCCACCTCCCCCACCCCACCCCCCAAGGCCTGGACAATGTCCAATGTCCATGTATACCTGTACACATTCACTTGTCAGCTATCACTAAAATGATGTATAAAATTAAACTGACTGTGCGTGCATTGGTGAAATGTAAAATATCTGGATCACAGTATCTTATTATTGAAAGAGAAACTATTGATGTACAGTGTACACTTTCAATTCAAGATTAAAATATGAGTTGATGAAAGCATAATTAATTCATTAAGCATAATAATTATTATAATATTATTAATTATTTGATTTTTTTGCATCAAATGGTTTCATTGAGGGCTGGTGTACAGTACTACTTCAACAATCCTGCACGACCTGTAGTCTCTTTGTTCTTATTTCAGGTTTTCTACTCACTTGTAGCTATTTGGCCTACACGGGTTGTAGCCATTGTGTTTGTGATGTGTTTCCCCTCTCAGTCCAGGTTGAAATTCAGTAATTCAATTATATACTATATAAGTAAGTTATTTGAAAGACCACATGACAAACATTGGGAAAGTAGAAAATGTAGGAGCTTATAGCTTTTAGTGTATCACGCCCTACAAGTATACGAAGCTAGCTACTCATTATTTTATAACTACAGTACAATAACATATGCAATTGGAATATATGTAGGATTTAGTTAACAAGCAATTAATATATTATTATAGGCGTTTAACAACCAGAACAGCATGTGTGTGACTAAAACATATTTGATTAATATAAATAAAGACTATAAAATAACTCTGTAACTGACTTAATATAGGTTAGAAAATATTTTCTTTGTGCAGTAATGTTTAATGATGCACTGCAACATGTTTTGGCATTTGAAATCTATTAGGGAATTATCTCCCTTACTGAAGGAGAAAATGCATAATGGAACTGAACGCCAGTTTAAGTATACTACCAAACGTACAGCATGGTCTCGCACAACATGAAAGAGCGTTTGAGCTCTTATACATATACTATATCATTTTCTCCTCTTGCAGACAGAATACATGAACATGGTACACTGTATATCCGAATAGGCTCCGCACGACTATTGCTCTCAGCTCAATTTCCTTTCGCTAAGATAGTCTGGATAGATACCCTGTTCACATTAACATTTTCACAGCCATCCTGCTGGCGGTCCAATCAGGGTGGGGTTAGTTAGATGATGTTGAAGTCAAGTGTGTTTCAAAATGGTGGTAGAGCTGGATGAGGCAATCAAAACATCACCGTTTGGTTAAACGCTGTCCAATTGTTTCAATATTATCCAGAGGTCTAGGCCCAGTAGGAGGAAATGACTGTTGACACTTGCCAATAGAGCGTGTTACACCAGGCTAAACTTGAATGGCCTGTGAGTGCATTTCCAGGGTTGACCTGCCCATGTCCACGTGGACAAAACGGTTAGGTGGTACGCAGACAGATCGCACGTGTTAAAAGTTAATACGTGCACCATGACATTGCTTTGACTTTATTATTCCTTTGTACTTTGAGGCTACTGGACACATGTTAATTATCGCGTGATACATTCTTGTGCTATAAGGTCATCTTTCCAACAGATCTGGACCAGAGCTCAGCACCTGTATCTCTTTCAGTAACCCACCCCTTTAATTCCCAATAAACTACTCGATGGAGTGTTCAACTGTGACATTATTGTACCTGAGCCAGGGCCATTAGCTGAATCCTGCGCTGTGGAAAAGACATTTGTTGCCACAGGCTTAGCCACTCTGTGATTTCTAAATACCTAATAGTGTCTAGGAATGTACTCTTGATCCAGTTCCATCTTCAGCCTATTAGGAGGTCATGGCATGCCAGTTTCTTTTCATAGGCTTCATGGACAACG
>JAODVN010000017.1:1270651-1282465 GCA_025434125.1 Chologaster cornuta
TATATTGTAGAGGTTATAGTAGACTAGTGTGCTTTAATCTACTACAACTTTATACCGCATAATATATTCCAGTAACACACACCAAGTGGGGTCTCTAATGGATGACATGTTAAGGAAACAAATTCTTAGACATATGTTGTTAAATTATTACTGGTTTGTACTGCACATAAGCTGCTTATCTAGAGATTGCCCAGTGTGCAAAATAAAAAGCATTGCTGGCATCACAGGTCTGTGAACTAAGGACTCCCCTTTAAATCGAAAGTGATTTTTATCTTTCAAGTCAGGTGGCCACGGAAATATATATTTTTTTATTCTAATAGTAATTAGAGAGACAGAAATAATTGTATTGCTAATTGACATTGCAAAACCCTGGACCTTTCAGTCCAGAGCAGGCACATAAACGTGTGTATACCGTCCACTGTAATTGTGTTTCCTGTGAGGCTCCTTCATAAATTTCCTGAGGCCTAAATGCCACGACACGGTGGCTATTTGTTTTCCCACTCTGTCAGGGTCATTTGACCGGGGCAGAGATACTGAAAGATTGGCTGGGCTTGTGGACTCCAGACCTGTGTATTCTGCAAGTGATTGCCTTGGCCAGCTGCCAATAAAAGAGTGCCCAAGCTGAGGAGCCCAGAGCTAAACTGAAGTGCAAGTTATTATTTAATCCCAGAGTCAACAGAGCTACGGCTATAAATTAAGAGCTTGGTGATCAAACAATTAACACTGACTCCAATTATTTTGCCGAGGACGTCTGGCCCCAATATGTTATCAGTCCTTAGTGCTGTCAAAACAGCTTACTTAATCATATTTGCCAACAAAGCCATTCAGCGTGTTCTAAAATGTCATTTACCTGCTTTGCATAATCAAATCACCAAAACTCCAATCTTGTTTATGTTAGCTTGTTTCTATCCGGCACAAAATGACAGATGCCCCTGACTAATTTGTTGGGTATTCAACAGGAAACTACTTTGGAAAAGACCAATCAGTGAATGAAATTGCTAAGATATGTTATATGTTATGGATAAGGTGTGTGGATGTATGATTATGGTCTGATGTTACACTGTAATGAGTGGGAATCTGAGAAAATATACTCACGTTCGCACGAGTCGCCTTTTTGATGGAATCCCGCTTTGCAAATACATTTCCCAATGGGCACCAGCCATTCCCCCTCGGCGCTGCAATGCATCTTGGGAGAGTTGTCTGCTTCATCCTCTGCATCGCTGACGCACATGCCCTCCACCTCCACCAACGAGGAGAACTCGGACCCGGTCACCGTGTCGGGAAACGTGGCCAGGTTCTCGATGATGGACCAGCACTTCTTGTAGTACACTTTGACCGAGACCAGGGCGATGCATGCCCCTACGTCCTGAAAGGCCAGGTAGAAGCCACGCCTGGTCAGAGGCCCGATGATCCGCACTTCCGTGTTCAGTTTCATCTTGCGCTCTCCCAGGTCACCCTGGGTGAAGCTCTCGTCCGCGGCGATCGTGTCAATTTTCACATACTGGTTCTCACGCAAGTCCCTGCCGACCTCCGAGTCGGTTTCCTGATAGTACAGGTTGAACGTCTCCTTGCAGGTGCCTACCACCCCAGGTAGGCTGTTACAATCCCTCAGCGTGAACTTCAGTTCCACAAAAATTCTTTGGGCATCACCCTTTTCTATCCAGTTAGTCCGCAGCCAGTTGTTCTGATTGGGCTCCATGACCTGGCAAACCTGGTATGTGCGGATAGGGGTGTAGTTTTCATCTAAGCCACTGATCTCTTCCCACTGAAAAACAAGAGCACGCATTTACAATGTCAATTCAGTCCATTTTTGGTTTTCAACATGAACTCGTACACTGTCACACAAGCGCTAATGAAGGGTTAACTAGAGGCCATCACAGTCTCAGGCACATGCTGATACTGCAACATAAAAAGTAATATATCAAAGGGAAAATATATATATCACATTATTATAGATTAATAAAATACTGTCGTCTGAATCTAGACACATTAATGTTCTACACAATAAAAAATTATCGAGAACATTTGCAAAATGACAGTTTATTAATTGTGCTTGTTGTTTATTGCACACAAATATGCTTTCAAAAACTGATACAACTTTGTTTCGCTCTTTGCCTCATTTTATGACAAAAAGACTAGTAAACAAGTTTGTTTCATCTTGCTTAATAAGTATAAGATTAAGGCTGTCAACAGACTGATGACTTTGAAATGTACTTTGTCTGACATTCAAACTAAAAACATTGTTTTGTTCTTGCAGTCACCGCTGCCAGTTACCACATTTTCTCTGTGACTACTACTCCATGACTAAACGGCTTGACTGTATCACAGATGGAATACATCAGATACATATACTACATTCATGAACTGTGATCGGAGATTCTGCAAACTTACCCCATTAGGAGGATACGAGATCCACTCCAATTCTGTCTGCTGTGCCTTGGAATCCAACAGAATCACTAGTGACAGGAAATGAAGCAGGTGGTTAAATCTCACCAGCAGTAGGAACAGTATTAGTGATAGGCCACCCATCTATAGCACATATGCTCATGACCTAATTTCTACATTCAGCTAATGCAAGACATCTAAACATAATTCCGTAGTGGACATAATATGGTACCGAGTAACTAAACCATAGGAAAATAAATATACATTTACACAATATACTGCAATAACAGTTATATGTGGCTGACAGAATTATAGGCTTACACACAAACGACTGATGTATATACTTCATACAAATATAATATGAGCTACAATATATGTAAAATAAATTAGAACTAAATATAATATGCGATACATTTGAGAAAATATGAATGTACGATTATGTATTATTGTCTTATTGGTATAGGCTACTAAACAATGTTTTGTATGTAGGCCTTACATAAAATATTAAATTAAGTTGCTCCTTTTATTGCATATTATCTGTGCTCTAGTTGAACCTACTGAGTAGCCTGCCTATTTGCCCTTCGCCTCAATACTGACGGTGAGGAAATAGTTACTTTTAATATTGTGTAAAGGTACTGTAGTTTTTATATACTGTAACAGCATACTGTATATGAGACGCAGCCTTTTCTGTCTGTCAAAACTAAGTCTGTAACAGGGCAATCCGTATAGCCTGCCCTACGCGGATTGTGCGCAACGCCGACAAATACCCTACTCTCTGCGTAATGTTTCATCAACAAAATAATCTAAGAGGAATGCTATATTCTATTATTTTGAGTATTGTTTTGCAGTATAAGCCTACATTTATTAGTAATTATTACCGTGGTCCGTCCGGTATCCTATATAGGCTACAGTAGGATGGATATATGGTACAGTTCTGGAGACGATCAAATTTCACATCGTGGTTTCTTACAAGAAAACAAATCGATGACACTTAATTAATATGCCTATCGTTTACAAACCCATCGATTTTAAAAGTGCTCGTTTTCAGTCCATTTTCAGGGGTTTTAATTGGGACAGAAATTTCAATTCGCAGTCTCAACACTAAAAAAACCTATAATGATCCAGGGCAGCCAACTTCCACAGTGGTGGCACGGTAACGTATATTGCGCCCAAAAAATGATTTATAGCAACAGCAGAAGTGTGCTGTTATTTTTCTTTGAAGACATGACGATCAAGGCTACTTTGTCCTCTATATAAGGATCGGTTTTGGACATACACTCGGACATCTATTAATATTACCTGGCTTGTGTAAATATAATATAATGGAAGTCAAGTGATATAAGTGAATACGGTAGACACGTATCGTTGTTCAAATTAAATAATAGTAAATGTGCCATTGGCATATGTGACCGTTATAAGTAGGCTATAACGAAGGTTGTTCGTTTAAGGTTGCTCGTATAAAAGCGCAGCAGGCACAGCGATGTCATCAGCGAGCGGTGGGATTAAATGATCACGACCCCCATGAAATAACTATCATTTAACTTTAGAAAAGCAATTAGATATTCTGTCGCCTGTATACGACATACATATTCACGATTTAACTAAGTTTTTACACTATAGGATTGAGACATTTAAGATCAGTTTTTCAAGATGTCACTAAACCGTAAGGATGAAGGCATAAGACAAACTTTATCAGAACTCACCTTCTTTCGCATTCTGTGTTTTTCCATTGTCGATGTAAGAACATAAATGAAGGCAAAGCGTAATCCACAAACACGGACTCGACGTGGAAATCATGGTGTAATTTTATCTAGATAGTACTCGCTTTCCCACAACAGCGTGTGCTTCCCATTTACGACACTAAAGCAGCTCTATGTACAACTAGCCACTGTTCCCCACTCAAATAGCGTCTGCTGCTGCTGGGCGGAGCCTGGTACGCGAGGGATGTCACTCAACTGGAATGGCGCCAGTGTTGTCCAATCGCGGCACGCATAAAATTATTGTCACACGTTTCCACTACCAATGAATGAAACGAAAATGGCTATTAGTAGTTAATTGGACATCACATTGATAATATTTTTTATAAAGGCTTTGGTTAGTTAAAGGTACATATATACGCGCGCAGATGCATTTAGTCAGTCTGTCTCTGACATACGATATAACACACACACACACACACACACACACACACACACACACACTCTCACGCACACACACATTCACATGCACTTTTAAAATGATTTGTGTTTACAGGCAGGCAGGCATACATATGAATTAATACACACACCTTGCTCTCTTGCAAACATACATCATGTAGTCCTGTGACTGTGACTACACACAGCATGCATACATGCACACACATACTTCACACACTCACTGTTTGAGACTTGTTTTTCATTTAGGCTATTTTGTAACCCAGGTACACACATCTCTGTCAACATGTAAAATACGTTTTTCATGAATGTATTTTTTTGTAACGTCTCTTAAACCTTTCTTTAACCATAAATGGTATGGTGTGGAGTTAGTCTACATTAGATTTCATTGAATTAACTTAAACATTTATCAATTGCGTATGTCACCCGAATTCTAATGAGTTGACTTTGGATGTTTTTGTCTATCTTGCTAATTTGCAAATTGGATTTGATGGGAATACGGTAAATAGGGTGTTTATCTTCAGAAGGTCACCTTAAGCAAGGAGAAAGTCCTCAGAGACTAATGCAGTGACAGTACTGTACTCATTATTGTCTTTCTGCATTAATATGAAGATTGAACTGCTGGGGGTCTTAATGTGTCCTTATAGCCAATTAAAAACATAACAAGACAAAACACAATTAAAAAGTATAACATTAATTTTCAGATTATTTAGCCTATGCCTTCCAAAGGAAATGATAAAAACCTACATAATTCTGTTCAGGTCATTAATTCATCATTATGTCCCAATACTTCTAACAACAGTAATTAGGCCAACACATTTTGATTAATACACTGTTAGTCATTAATGTGGACAGAGGAATAAGTTACTCACTATCATATCATCATTTAAAACTCTTCTGAAGACACATATAATTATATTCTTTAGCGTTTGTAAATTTAAGGATACTGTGCTAAAATGGTCTTGTTTGTGATTTTGTCTTGAGTACAAAATACAATGAATAACGTTCACCTGTGTTTTACCACTTTCTATTTTAAATACTGGTAGGACTACTACTCAAATTATAGGCTAAACATTTTAATATAACAGCATTACTTCTGCAATTATTTCACTATAAGGGCTCAACAACTGTTGGTACATATTGTGTAGCACAGAAATATCTTTGGATGAGCCAGAACTTGTTCCTAAACCTTAAGATAATTCACTAAATTAGAAATTGTCTTGTTTATCAGTCTTTTATTGCATCTATGCTAAATGTGTTTTCTGTTGTCATGGGATTCTCTAATTAAAGCTTTCCTGATATCCTCATGCAGAGTGCATGTGGAAGTGACACTAAGCGTTGCAAGTATTCTGTTTGGGGTTGACAGTAATAAAGCTGCTATCATCTTGCTTTCTCTTTTGCAAATTGCTTTATTAATAGAGAGAACCCAGCATATGTGACAGGTAAAGAGCTCAATTGGATTGTGTAAAACAATTATGTTACTTTATATGTGTAGTGTAGCTATTTAGTGCTAAATTAAGGTTGATTTGGAAGGCTGTCACATAGGCAATGGTGATGGAGGCGTGGCTTGAGTATAAAGGCAGCTGCTGCAACAAGACACACTGTGGAGTTTTGAAGCAAACTGTTATTACAAGCTGTGAAATGACAACCACTTAAGGCGCCCATTTTGTTTTTTGAGGACCCCAACAGTTGTGTGAATGACATTGTGACATCTATAACTATGCAAAGGCTCTCAAAAGTCAACAAGTTCATTTAAGCAAATATTTGGCTATTGTCATACACACACGTTGAATCCTACACAAGAATAATATGTTTACCATTCAGAGCATTATTAAGATGTTACATAATATGTGTTCCTTTCCAGGGAAATCTATCCACATCCAAAAAATGTCCTCATCGGCAGGCTGCGGCAAGCAGCACTATTCTCAACTTCCCTCCCCCCATGCCTGAATTATGTGTCTTAGCTGGTGCGACTCAGTGACTGCTGAGATGTATAAACAAAGTTATGAATACATATGTACACAGTTTAGTCTTGTTCCAGTGCACCTCTGGCTGTGTGAGCAAGTGCGGAACAAGCTCTCGTCGGCGACCGGGGCACTCTCATAGCCGGTCCTGGCTTCCCTAGCAGAGCGGGGCTCAAACGTCTGCCTGCAAGACCCTAGGGAGAAACACCACCCAGAGCTTTAGAAGCCATCACGAGAAGCAGCCCAGTGGCCCTGTCAAATGGTGGTTTGGTTATGCAAGCAGGCAATTTGGTTCTTTTTATAGATCGGTAATATAGAATCACAGTCCCATAGGAAATCTCAAGTGTTGAAAAAGCAACTGGTATTGTTGTGAGGCTGCTCAAACCTATTTGCACCTGACATCGTTTTGTTGATAATCATATTCCTTTTGGATTAATGTTTCTGGCAATGGTGGTGTTTAAAAATGCAAAGAACTTGAGAAACACTATTATATCATTTTATGTACGCCTATTTGTCGTGTTGACATATTATAGGTCACTATTATGAAAATTGGTTTACAAGAAGACATTGATATGTTATTCACAGTAATGGGATCCAATTAACATAAGTATATTTCAAATTACAGTAAGATATCTAAAACTATTAAGAAAATGTCTAGTATCTGGCACAAATGTCAAGTTTCTAGTTCCAACAGATACAGTACCTGTCACACAGGAAGGAATGACACACAGGAAGTGATTATGTATCAGCATTTCTATTATGTAGTTACACAATCATATTATTACATTATAATCATTATCATCATCATCTAAATGGTTGTCTGTTAGTCAAGGCCATTTACCAATGTACCAAGATATATTGGTCATCTTGAACATAAGTTACATTTGACACTGTAACTACTATATCAATACAGATAAATAGCTGTCTTCCGTTAAGTAATTACTGCTACAATACAGTATGTATTTAAATTGTATAATAGAGAGAATACCTGATTAAACAAGTTAATAATTATTCCACATTTTCAGTATTGTTTTAGAAAAAATATTTTTTTATATAATTTTTTTTAAAGATATACAGTCCTCATTATTTCAGTGCAAAACAAATTAAAGCATTGTTTAGTTTGACTAATCCACATACAACAATACATTCTATAGACTATTAAACACACATTTAATTTACTAATTAAAAACCATTTCAGTAATTGTAATCTATATGATGTAGCATGTTAGCTTCTTAGGACATGAGGTCTTTCCTGAGGTCTTTCCTGTGCGCTTGGTCTTATAAATGCTTGCAGCTAAAATGAGATGTATGTTGACAAATGAAGATATCCAGACATCACTGCTTATGGAAACCATGTGGCCAATCTTGCATACAACTAAAATGTTATGGAACTGGTCAAACCAGTGAAAATTGTTTGTTTATTTAACAATGATTAAAAATGTATATCTCCTGGCTTGCACGGAAAATACACATTTGTATTTAACATGCTTTAAAGGTGATGTCAGGGATTAAAAAATTGTTGATATGCGAACTTGATCAACATAATCACCTCTCTATTCAATGCCATAGCGTTCTCCCTCAGAAACCCCACACATTGGACAGTCATTTCCAATACTATAAAGCTAGAACTACAACAAGGCCTGGAATAGCATCGGGGAGTCGTCAGGTTAATTAGCATAATTGTTGTTGCGATTGTGGATGCTCGAGCGAGTACTCTCTTTCAGATACCTTCTGAGTCTGTGCGGAAACCAGAGAAAGAAAAAGAAATGAGGAAGTTGCGGGACTGTTACTGTATGACAGCTAGTAAACAGCAAAGCACAACACTGACGCCATAATCTAGTAGCCTAGTGCCTGTGTTATCAAATGTAGTCTGTTTTAAATGAAAAGGAAATGAAGAAGAGAAGACGAACGATACGTAGGAAATAGAAAAGGCGAGCAACACGGCACATATCCGAACTGTACATTCGTCGTAATCTGGAGGCTGAATCAGTTTCAGATTTTAAGAAGATACTAGTAAGACAATACGTAATATCTATCGCATACTTTGATCAACCAACGCTGCAGAAAATAACAATGAGACGCAGAGATGCTTCAATTTATTGTCAGACATCGGTGCAGTAGCTTTTCAGTGGATTTAAACTTAAACAGAGAGCTGCTCTGCCAACATTAGTCTTCATAGTCTTCAATCCAGTCAACCTATGTGTCTACGATGTTAAAATGTAAACAGTAACAGTTTACTTGTTTTGGGCTGCTGGAAATAAATAAATAAAATAGAATTGTTCCTTACAACTGTTATTACGTTTTTGTGTTTATTATTTTGTAAGAAGGCCTGATAGCCTACCTAGATTCTGATTGGGGGAGACACTAGCCATTTCTATGACCTTCGACGCTGCCGACGCTGCCGACTCGAAATTTGAATCGCTAGAGAACAATGTTTGGGGTTTGGTTGCCACTGTTTCAGCCATCAGGCCAGCCTACACCTGTAATGTTCTGTCTGTCCTGTGGGTTAGTGTCCTGTGATTTCCCTTGATCCCAGTGTGTTGCAGGCCTTCTCTGTCACTCCCTGCTTAGTCTCGTTAGTTCCACCTGTCGTACTGTAGGTAATGAAGTCTCATGTGTATCACATGCCCCACGTTGTTGATGTCCAGTCTTCCTATCTTGTCTACTTGTGTATAAGCGCCAAAGAGTCAACCAGCGACCTAGTTCTAGCATTAGATACTACATGTCTGCATCACTTTGTGTGTGTTCCCATTTACAGAGCTAAGACTCTATTGAAACAGAGTTTTTGTTGTGGTTGGTAAAACACACACAGACTGGGCAGCTTATTTGATTACATAGCTGACCATGTGTGAACGTTAATGTATGTGTGTGTGTTTGTGTGCGTGCGTGTGTGTGTGTTTGTGTGTATGTGCGTGCATGCGTGCTTGTGACTAACAGAGCATTTATTCTGTCTGAGATGCAGGCGCTTATTTTAGAATATTTTAGTAGACAATATCATATTTAGATACTTTAAAAGGTAGCATAAGCCATGCTGGTTAACTATTGTTGATATGTTAAAGGTATAGTCAGCTATTGCCAGCTACATTTAAGATAATAAATGTTTTTTGTCAAATTCAACAAATATCTCCTCGCATTTCACTCGCTTACCGTTCTCTGTGCGTGTTAAAAAAGAACATGATATGTCTACACAGTCATGTAAATATAAATATAAGTGGCGAACCCCTCATATCTTCAAAGCCGTAGCACTACGCTTTGCTTCACAATTACATGTGACGTGTGAGGCGTCGCTGCAGAGGACCACAGAGTGATACTGTTCTGAGCGAAAGGCAGGATTCAATCTTGCTAACTTTGAGCTCAAATAAAGAGGAAAACATGTATACCATGCCATAGGGTGCTCCTTCAGAAGCTCTGTCACCCATATTGGAAACACATGGCCAAGGCTGGGATAGTGTTGTATGGCTTGGTCCGCACATCTTTGTTTGTGTTCCTATTTACAGAGCCAGGATTGTAAATAGGAACACCAGAGTTTTTTCAGCTCTCACAAATAGGCGAAATATAAACTTTTGTTGTCCTGGATGTAATGTACAAAACATATTACACAAGGCTCCACTTCTGTATAGTAAGTGAACTGCCAGCCATATATCGGCACCCTCCAAATGTAGCAACAGCTTCACGTTACCACACTGTCCCCTAATAAATTACCATCCACAACTTCAGCACGCCAGGTTTGGTGAGTCAGTTCAAATTCCTATTGCATGAAAGAGTAGACGTAAGCCCCTTTAGAATCTGAAGGATGTCCTGAAGAAAGGTGTTTTATTTCACTTTTTCTCCAGCTGCCTATCCTAAAATGCTGACAGCATCCAGTTTGGCCATATTTGGCCTGCATCTCACCAGGCAGTCCCTCCCAAATGACTGCCCTCTGTCCAGACAGTACCTACCGCTGTCTGGCACAACCTCACAAACCCCCAAGAATAAGATGTCCTCTTGCACAATTGCTCTTTAATCAGCTGCCCACGCGATGCATTGACCGTTCTCACATTCTCTGGAGGCTTTTTTTAGGTGGGGGGAAATTACATTTTTGTTTCTAACTCCAGTGTCCAGCGTCTGATTGAGTAATCTAATTTCACAACAGGACTACAAAAACCTGCACAAGCTATTTTCATGAAAATTCAAAGCAGATGATGAAACAGAATTAACATTCTAAATTGCTTGCAAACATGCACATACAATTATATAATGTACCCTCTATATATTTTGCAAAACTGAAATGGTAAAGCTAAATTACAGTATCACATGAATTGTACCACATTCAATGTTTTTCTACTTGTGTAATTCATATAGGAAATTACAGTAAACAGCGTGTGACCATGTTTAATGTTGTACTGGGTACATACTTAAAAGTGACAACTCTTTTTTTAAGTAGTTTTTTTGACTTTATAAGGCTATATGTTTACCAATTTGCAGTCATCATATTTATTTTGGGTTCAAAAACCACATCACGTTATGTGCCAGCATATCAAACGCCGTACTATCCACTACAGAGACTCCAAATCATACCATGCGCTTAAAAAAATCTCCTTGAGAACATTTTTAAAACGAAAATGGCAAAATCCCACCAGCAAATCGTTGTAAATTTATTCTTTCCATGATAGTTTACACAGCTCCACATCAAATGATAAAGGAATAGCCTAAGGAGAAACGTATTCAACTATAATTATAACATCAATCGTCAGTCCATACTCTTAAAGGGCTCCCACGTTTCTACTGTTTGTAACAGCTACAGTTGACATAGACAATTTAGGAGCAGGACGTCATGCCTTAATGCCAACATTAATCTGGTTTTATATTAATGAGATGCCACTGGCTAGTTCCAATGTTTTTTTTTATTAATTGCTGTAATGAAACCCGCCAAATGTGCACTTTTGATTTATTCAGTTGATATTACTTTAAGGAAACAAAAGGATTTAGTATAATTTAAAGGGATCTGCACACATAGCCTTATACGGTAACTCTCCTTGTCCTTTTCATCTTGATTGGGATCATTCTTGGTATAGCAGGAGGGAGAGCTGCTGTAAGAAACCAGTAGTGTTCAAGGCAGGGCTATACAGTTCTCATCTTAGCCAATTCACTTCGAGAACTGTACAATATATTCCATTCTTCTACTGTTCATCTATTTTCAACTTTTTGGCTTTATATTTCCTTCAACCTCTCAGCTAGCCTGTGTTTGAGGGGTCACATCATGAAAATTCAATAGTCTGAGGGTTTTGTGCTTCATAAAATAGTTTTACCTTTAGCAAGGTGAAAAACTGGAT
>JAODVN010000018.1:31622-43183 GCA_025434125.1 Chologaster cornuta
CTAGAGTTATACTCTATGCTTTCAAGTAAAATATACATTTGTGTTTGTGTGTCTACACATGATCTGTATAAATCATTATACTATAGATTTTTAAAATATTCTATGCTATAACATTTAATTGTTCAGAAAACTGTACTGCATTTATTTTTGAAAAGCTCACTTTTCACTTCTGGGAAAACACCAGGCTTTTCACACTTCGTATTCTTAGCCCCAGGCTGAACCTGGGCTAACTTGGTCCCTTTACACACACATACATTGTTAACCCAGGGCTATACAATTCTACTATTCCTGGATTAAATGCCATGTTCCAACTGACATAAACCTGATGAAAACCATTGTTAATTTATCCACTGGCAAAAGCCTAGCTAGACAGCGCTTTTTTTACCAGAGTCGCATGGAAATTCTATGTTGCCAGTTGACATGCTAGTTTGTGTTATTAAGTAATTATATTATTTGTAATATAGTATATGGCTATTCTATACATATACGGTTGCTCATTTTCTGCTGCGATTGCATGGCTGGGTAAAACGTGATGGGTGTGGCATTTCACACAAAGTTCAAAATGTTTCAACTTTACACTTGGTGCCTGGCGTGGAAAACACGCATTTTTAAAGGCTGTAAAAGTGCTACACTCCCATTGTAATCAATTAAAAAAGAATTGCTCGCGTGAGGGGAAGAAATGCTTTGGTGGACACGGGGCCTTAGCCCGGGGCTAAGAACAAGTGATTTTGGCCCCAGGCTATGTGCACTGTGAACAGCTTATTGTGTGTGGAAGGCCAAAATGGAGAGATAATGATGTGTTTTCCAATGAAACTGTGCTAGTGTGGACAGGTCCTTTTTTAGTGAAGAGTGCTGATGGATATGAAAAGCACTGCTTATGTGTGTGTGCGCGTGCCTGCCAACTCCACCTTGTCATCACAAGCGCTACTGTTATTACTATTACTTATTTCCCTTATTTGGAAGCCCTTTTTAGCATTAAATGCTCAGCCTCTTAAATCCTGACTTTACCTAAAACTTCACCACAGTCCCTCAGACACAAATCTACTTCTATAAAATGTCACACATGTCGAGTGTCGTCTCTTTGGTTTTTGAGTGGAGCGAGAGCAAAAAACAGGGAGCTCTTTTTGCTCTCGCTCCCTCCCCTGCGTCTCTGTACTCACTGCCTTTAATGGCGTTAAACCTCCCACTAAATGTATACCCTGCTCTTTCTCCTCTCCTTCTGTCACTCCCCTACCTTGGTTGATCTTTCCCATCCTGATACTGCTAGTCTGAACTATGTGGCTGTAAAGGCACTAAGAAGAAGGTACTGCTGGTCTAGCTTTTCTCATAACAATCTTCCTAGTCCTCTCTGAGGATACTGAGGCACTTTGAATATAGCTCTGCTACTGAACCTCACCAGTGTGTCTACCAGTACATGGGTTGTGGTATGCATTTTTATCAGCAACAAAATTCAGCTCAACCTGGAATGCAAAGCAGTATTTTATTGGGTGGGTGGGTGTAAGTTATACATGTCTGGGTCAGTACAAGACTAACATTTAAGGTGTCCGCCCTCTTTTACTTGACTTGGCATGTAGGCTTACTCTGTTACTATGTTGTCATGTCAAGCTGGTACCTCCACTTAAGTCTGTTATCTAACGCCAACAGGCATTGCCAGCTGGACCCATTAGAATCTTCTTAAGTGTATTAAATCAGAGTTAAAATTCTATTAGCTCAGAACATATATAGTACAATTAAATATATGAATAAGTTGATGCCATTTTAATTTCCTCAAAGTAACAAATCTTTTTTCTTTTCAAAAACATTCGGTGGGCAAGAATGTCTGCTCATTTTAAAACGAATTATTTTTTTAAATGACTAATTTGAGGCTGTTACAAAAATAACAGTATATTCTGATTAGTAATGGTTCTGTGTTTAACACATGTAGATTAATCACTTACACTGCTGTTACTGGGAAAAATTATCTAATTACAGTAACAGTCTGTTAAATTTGAATGCAGATTCTTTACTGGAGGAAAATGTGTTAATTATTCATTAGTTTTCATGAATCGTATATTCTAAATACTCTATTCCCTAATATAACTATTTATTAAATAGTGCCTGTTTAGCTCTGTATTGCCAAGCTAACAGTGTTTCTCTAAGCTAATAGCGGTGTTGGCATTGTGGGCAGGTCTGGCTAGTTGAAGGTTCCTGTTGCAGTTCTAATGCTCCATGCTGTGCTTTCCTCTCTTGTTCCTTCTGCTGCATGTATGTTAGCCACTGTCTAGAGATCTGCTTGGAGGTGTGGGTGGAGGGTTTGAGGAATGCAGCCGGTCCTTCTGAAGAACTTGTGTATTCCCACAGTATACCAGGGCCATAGTCTTCTCCAGGGTCTTTGGCACTTCATGTAGTAGACGCTGCTCTGTGATGCTCTATAATATAGTTTAATGTAATGAGAGCAACATAATGCACTAAAGCTAAATGTTATGGTGGACCATTCTTACCCAGGCAGAGGAACGCCATGGCAACGTAGAGGAGAGGCTCAGGCAGATGGAGGCCCAGCTGGAGGAGAAGAACCAGGAGCTGCTTAGGGTGAGGGTGGGAGGAGAGAGGCTTACAGCCCGTTCCTAAACGTCCATATTATGCAGTGTAACACATGCTCATTGTTACATGCCTTGCTGTGTGTAGGCAAGACAGCGGGAGAAGATGAACGAGGAGCACAACAAGCGCCTGTCAGACACCGTGGATAAGCTTCTTTCGGAGTCCAATGAGAGACTTCAGCTCCACCTCAAAGAGAGGATGTCTGCCCTGGAAGACAAGGTGTGCATGTGGTGGAAGAGTGAAGACCATAGCTTTGGTCTGGCAGCTGTGCAGTCAGCTGGTAGATGAAAATATTTCTTTTTCATTCGCGTCTTGAGTGGAATGATAGGTCAGATTAGAGAGAAATTGTGTAAAACATGTGTAAAACAAATGTTGTAGAAAAACAAGCCATATTAGCTAGAGGTCTTTCTCAGGTGACTGCACAATTAAAACTGTATTATTTTATGTGAATTGGACCACTGTGTGGTAAACGACATGATAGTGGCATGACGTAAGCAAACCACCCATTAGTTAGCCTGGTCCCTGCGGCACATGTGGCCCTGCCTGTTGGATCACGTTGCTCTTCCCGTGTCTGCAGAACGCCCTGATAAGAGAGCTGGATCACACCAAGAAGCTGATCGAGGAAGCGCACCACGACAAGGTGGGGGCACACAACGTGATTAATAACAAATGCACAGGAAATGCTGGCCGTCCATGGCAGCGGTGTGTGCTGTTTGCCTGCCAGAGACGGTGTCTTTGGCTGCGTTTACCTAGCTAAAGACTAGACTGGGGGGCTGGATACAGGAGTTACGTCCTCATCAATGTGCCTTTCTTGCCCACAGGAGCAGCTCCTCATCCAGATGGAGACCATGAGGGCAGACAGTGAGCACGGCAGGAGCAGGAGTAACTCCTTGCTGCATGGGTCAGTCAGTCCTTCAGTTCTACAAGCGATTGACAGTAGCCCACCGCAGGTCAGTAGAGACCGCAGGGCTTAACGTTGTCTACCTTGCAGGCACTCCCACCTGGGCAGCACGCCGGATTTCAGATACCCGGTGTCGGCTTCGTCCATGATGGACAGTGGCTCGGAGCATTACACCAGCGCCTTGGTGCTGAGGCGACCGCAGAAGGGCCGCGTGGTTGCTCTCCGGGACGAGCCGTCCAAGGTGAGCTCTCGCTTCCCAGTGCTCAGGTGATTCGGTGAACAGTTTACATCAGCAACGCGGTGTTTTTCCTGCATATTAAATCAGTAGGATGCAGCTTAGCGCTGCAGGTTGTGTGTGCGCCTTCCTCCTTCATCCTTCCTTTGGCATTGTCTGCCTGCTCTCACTTCTCTCTCTCTCTCTCTCCCTCTGTGCCTCCGCTCTGGACATCAGCGGCATGTAAGTCAGTGTGCTGCTGGCACGATCAAGTGTGTGTGTGTGTGTGTGTGCCGTGCTTTAATACTCCTGGACTGTTACACACCTTAAGGTTCGGTCTTCGCCGTTCCCTGCCTGCAATCCACCCACGCCTGCACCACGTCTCCCCCTCTCCCTCCAGGTGCAGACTCTGAACGAGCAGGAGTGGGAGCGCGTGCAGCAGGCCAACGTGCTGGCCAATGTGGCCCATGCGTTCGAGAGCGACACGGAGGCCTCGGACCTGGAGGAGGACCGCGAGACCATCTTCAGCTCGGCCGACCTGCTGTCCCCCAGCGGCCAGGCCGACGCACAGACGCTGGCCTTGATGCTGCAGGAGCAGCTGGACGCCATCAACAACGAGATCCGGTGAGGGGCGGCCGCCGTTTTATTATTATGCGTGTTGGAACGGCAGAGCAGAATGGCCCCACGAAGGAGTAAGATACGCAAGCACAGTATGGATTCATGAGTTAGAGGCAGGGTCAGCCGTTCTGGCTAGCTTGAGCTCAAATCAAAACCGTGACGCTCCGCGGTGCTCCTTACACGTCGCAATGAAGCAAAACAGAGGCTGTATACAAGTATCAGGTTATGTTTTCAACACGCACAGAGAACGGAAAGATAGCGGAATGAGATGTATTAGCTTACATTTAGACTATACCTTTAAAGCTCTTAAGCTCACAACAATGTTTTCACTGTACAGTGTTTTACTGTATGTAAGTCAGCTGCATGGCTGCTAATAAAGTGTCTGTGTCTCTGTCTTTCTCTCTCTCTCAGAATGATCCAAGAAGAGAAGGAGAACACAGCGATACGGGCGGAGGAGATCGAGTGCCGGGTGGTCGGCAGTGGGGACAGCTTGGGAGGCGGCTTCCGCTCCATGAGCTCCCTCCCACCGTCCCTGGGCGGGGGCTCCTCTCTGGGGGTCTCCCCGCCAGGCTCGGGCCACTCCACGCCCCGACGCATCCCCCGCAGCCCCAACAGAGAGATGGACCGCATGGGCGTCATGACTCTGGTAAACGCCTTACCCCGACACACGCATTCACACTAAGTGTAAACGGTGTTGCTTTTGGCTGGGAACGCACTACATGTCCCTCCTGAGAGCTGATTGGCTTGCATTCCTCTCTACTCCCGCCACTTGCAGCGCTCAATTAGCTCACCTCTTCTTATACGTGAGCACAGTGTTTGTATAGAATGTGTTGTTAATGACTTGCTTAGCACTCTGTCAGGTTTGTGCTTATAGCCTGGCTCTGCGACGGTACAATGCAATTTACAATGTAGTCATTTTGCAGGCACTGTTGTAATACATAGAAGAATATCTGAGCTGCTAGGGGGTTACTGTAAGTATTTAGGAGCAGCAGCTTTCAAAAGCCATACTACATGCATATCCACTGCCTGCAGTTTGTTTCATTTGTATTTACAAACTAGCTAGCTGAGCTAATTGCTCGTGCTAACATTGAGTGTGACTGTGCATAATGTACCTGTGTGTGAATAACGGACCCCTCCCCATAGCACTATTGCTTTGACCCCTGCGTCATCCAGAGCTCCCTATCCCAGCAGACAGTAACCTACCTGCCCTACGGTCCGCCACACGCCGCCTATAGCTTTGCACCATACCTGTTCCAGGTACCTGCAGCGGTGTGGGCTGCTCCTCTCCCCTATTGCCCTGGGCGGTGGCGTGCAGCCTGCCTCATCTGCTCCTCCTAGCTCTAAACCTGTGCCATCTTTGACCGTGCACTGTAGCATGATGCTGTTTGACAGAGCAGTAGATTTAGTGTTCACAGGCTGAGACCGGTGGTCTGCTTATTAAGACAGCTAAGATACATTGTTACGTGACCTACATGTTGGCAAATGTAGAGTCTTGGATGAGTGTCATTAGTGACTCATTGGCCGCAAGGTGGTCATGGCATTTAATTGAATTCCAAACAAAGGTTAGCATGTACGCTGCAGCATGACGGGCATAACACGATACAGTATGAGCAGCCAATACTCTACGTTTGTTTCTAATAATGTTTACACATTAGATATGCGGCCTTTTCAAATTGTTTAATTTCTCTCATTCCTTTTTATAGAACTATTATCTTACTGCCCCGGCCTCCCTATGTTAGTTGAGGACAGGAAATGAGTGATTAGGAATGCATGCCCTGCAGTACAAACTCCTAGAAATGTGGCACACTGCTGGTTTATTTGTACTGTTAATGCCAGGTCTGTAAGGAATGCAGAAGGGGAGGGGCTTATTCTCTGAGCGCAGTGGAAAATATGACTGGAAAATCTCTGGATCAGATTTTTTTATCAATATATACGATAACAGATCAATCAAAAGCTTGGGCCAGTGATGTCGCCGTTCGCGAAATTGTGACTTAACTAAATGATTGGCACTAAAAGCATTGTTCAATGTCATGTTTTGGACATATACTCTGCTTCTCTGGGCTGGGCTGCACCTCAACCTACCCTGCCCCCATTCATACCCCCAGGAGTGTGGTTTTTGCAGTGGTTTCTTCTTCAGCGGAAATGACATTGGGATCAGTGCATCTCAACTGACATTCACTGAACTATCCTGTGCCTTTTGTAAATATATAATATAGAATCAAACTTCTATTAAAGTGGATATTTGATGTGTATCCATATTTTCTACTTTATATAATGTTGTTAATTATGTATCTACATTTTTTTAACACTAATCTGATAATGGGTTTCCTCAGTTTAAATGGGGGGGTAAATGGAACACACTTAAATCTTTTGCGTTCTTTCTATTGACTGTGTAGAGTTGCTGAAGCAGATGAAGACGTTTCCATTTAACTATATTTAGCTACAACATTATCTTAAGTGGAAAGTCTGGTTAACAGCTAACGATACATTTCCTGAGAACTTTGCTGTGTGTGTGTGTGTGTGCGTGTGTGTGTGTGTGCGTGTGTGTGTGCGTGCGTGTGTGTGTGTTGTAAATGCTTTACCGTGTTGTGCATGGCTTGTCCTCTTGGCTTCCACCAGAGCCCTGTCCTGCCTCTGACTAACGCCTTGTCTCTCCTCTCTCTCTTCTATGCCGCGCTTCAGCCTAGTGACCTGCGCAAGCATCGCAGGAAGGTAATCTAGAGATCTGTCTGCTGCCTCTCTCCTGCTGCCAACCCCTCCGCCTTTCCACCCCTCTAGCCCGACAACACACACATCCCCTGTCTTATCTGGCCCACTGTGAACCTTCATCTAGTACAGCCTCAGTGCAATGCAGGACCCGGCTCCATACACCTCCATCTATCACACCCATGCATCTGAGCTTGCTGCCCTAGCCTTAAGGTGTTCATGAACGTGTACCAATCATTTGTATTCAGATTCTTTTCTTTTTTTGTGTATGTTTGTATTTCTGTTCTGCAGAAGTGTACCCTATTAAATAACGCATTGTTTTCTAAGAGGATTTATTCAATATCACTGGCCACATCACATTTAAAATGTGCTTGTTTTAAACCAGGGTTTTCTAGATATTATAAACCAATATATAACTTTAGCAGTGGGATTCTTGGTTAGAATAATCCTTGTTTGAAATCCTCCATGTCACTACAATGCAGTAGTGAGTCATCCAAACCTAGAACCGGAATTTCAAGAGAATATACTCTCATGTCCACAAGGCAGGCATATTGGAGCCACACCTTGTATTCATGTCCACATTGACGTTCTTCAGTGAGCTGTGAACTGATGACGGCAGAGTGAATCTAGGGGCAGGTGCCCGGGAAGTGAGGCGCCCAGGTTCCCAGGCATGATTCTTTGCGTACGGTCCTCCCAGCAGGGCTGAAGTGCACCCACTAACATGCCCTTATGTCCACTGTGCAGTCTGCTCAGGATGACAAGGCCACTATTCGCTGCGAGACATCGCCCCCCACCACGCCACGCTCCATGCGCCTCAACAAGGGGGCGGGCCACACGGCCAGTAACGAGGACATCAGAGACGTACGCGGGTAAGTGTGTGTGTGTGTGTGTGTGTGTGTGTGTGTGTGTGTGTCTTAAGCCGTTTTCAGAAATGCACTCGGGCGGTCCTGAATTCACCTGGACATTAAAGAACTTCACTTTACCCTACCGCGTCCTTGGTACAAAGTCCATGTGATGTCTGATTGAGGTGTGTGAGAGCAGAGCAGGCCATTGTCTGGAGAGTTCAGTGAGCAGGTGCACCTTTCTCATGCGATGGGGCAAAACCAGAACACTTATCAGAGGATGCATTTAACTAAATCTAGAACTGACAGCAAAAACGGTCCTCGTCTGCCATCTTGTGATGTCTTGTAAGCAGAACCTTGGACAGTGTACTTCCTGCGTAGTGGCACGCCTCCTGCATGCGTTACTCAGGCACAGCAGGCGTTTCCACAGTGGTTGAGGCCGCTGTGTGCTACAGGCATGAAAGGGCAACTCCAGACAGTGTCCAGTTAATGTGTGAGCGCACGGCTGCGTGACAGGTTGAGCCATGTGCAATGCAGGAGCCAGGACGGCCAAGGCAGCGACCCCAGCAGCAGCAACAGCAGCCAGGACTCCCTCAACAAGGCGGCCAAGAAGAAGAGTATCAAGTCGTCCATCGGCCGCCTGTTCGGGAAGAAAGAGAAGGGCCGTCCAAGCCCCCCCAGCAAGGACCCCCCCAGCCAAGGTCAGTCAGCGCGCCTGAACTACCGTGCAGCGGCTACCCGCCTCACCGCGTGAGCGTTGGAAGCCTCACCTCTGCTCTCACGGCAGGCACCCCTGAGACGGACAGCGGTGCCAAGGATGGCCTGGGCATGAACACCTTGGGCGGGCCTGCAGAGAAGAACAGGAAATTGCAGAAAAAGTAGGTAACCTCGCCGACAAATCAGCCTCAACCAATGAGATGCAAGAGGATGCGCTCTACCTATTTTTTACCATTCACTATTATTCCTGCATATACTCTAAAACACTGTTATTGGTGGAGAGGTAGGGAACACCTTGTTACCGATTGGTCAAATCTAAAGTAGCGCCTTAAACCATGAAGTTATGTTTCCAAGAGTAGCTTCTGTCTGTGTCTTCTACTACATTGAGTGTTGCTTTGCAGACTAGGCGTTAGGTTATTCAAAGGCAGAGTTGCCCTTTAATATAAAAGCTGTAAATGTCACACGTTGCCACCTGGCTCCCGCCGGTTTTACGATGACTGCGTCCCAGCAGGCCATCTTCCCTCCGTTTTACCCTCGCTCACGGCCACGGCACCTCTGCAAGCAGTTAGCTGTTCACCTGGTTCTTCTGTCTGTAGTTATGTGAATCTGTGCTATAACCACTGTACATGTTGCCATTTGCTTGTAGACACCACCTTTAATAGCCATCATTCATTCTTTTTTATTTGTGTTGTTTTGCCAACCTTCCCCTTTATTTTTCTTATCGTCCCCTTCTCATTCCATGTGTAGTCCAAAGACTGGGTAAGTTGGTTCACATTGCTTCTACTTTGGCTCCCTTAACCTTCTAACCAGTGTCTCCTTGAGTTCACACGGTTATCCTTCCATTCCTCTCTCTACCCTGGCCTGTGCAGACCAGCTCCACTAACAGGAATGTGATTGCCCAGACTTTCACATTGCTCCACAGCTTCCCTTGTGGGGTTTCTCTACTGGAACATGAAGTTTGATGACCGACTCCAAATATTTCCAAATATAGACGGTGCACTTAAACATGATGAATGTTGTCCATGTAATATTCATCAGACTTGCATTGTAGCTTCTTTTTATGTTGCATCCCCCTTATCATTTGGAACAAATAGTTTGATAACAGATAAACGCACACTGGGCCATCTAGTGGCCGTATTAAAGGTTACCTTTTAGAAGCCACTTGTCAACCTTAGGGGTTTTCTGTATGTGTCCATTGTGTTCAAGGTATTGTCAGGATGATCAAAACTATATATTATCAAACTTAACTAGAGAAGTGTAAACGCAAACCCTGCATGCAATGAATGCATAGTGCTAGACCCAATTGCAGATGGGTTTCCAATGTTTCTCTTCTGTATTGGCATGGTTTCTGTTTCTGCTTTGATATGCTGATTCTTTAGAGAACACCTTTCCCATGTATTCCTCAGTGATGCTAGGAGTGGTTCTCCTGACCCAGTAATGTTGCCTGGTGGTTTGAATGGGGTGGTGTGATGCACACTAGAGTTGGTTTGTATTGTGTTTAGATAATGCTTTTAACTAATGATGGCCTGGGTATCTGTCTTTTTGGCTTTTCTCTCTCATTTTCTCTCAAAGTCTTTCAGTACGCATGTCAGTTTTTCAAATAATCTGGGGAAATGCAGTGTGTGTGTGTGTGTGTGTATTATTAGAAGCACGCTTTCATGAAGCCCCATATCTACGTGTGGTAATACACGGCGTGTGGTAATACACGGCGTGTGGTAATACACGGCATGTGGACCTCGTCGTGCTTGCCTAAACCTGGTTGTTTCCTAGGCATGAGCTACTGGAGGAGGCTCGCAGGCAGGGCCTCCCGTTCGCTCAGTGGGACGGCCCTACAGTTGTGGTGTGGTTGGAGGTAAGAGGACACATGGAAGCACAGAGTCTTCCTGTTCTTGTCTTGGACGTGTTCTCCATTACCCTGTGACCCCGCCCTAACGTCACCAACCCCCTCTCCCAGCTGTGGGTGGGCATGCCGGCGTGGTACGTGGCCGCGTGCCGCGCCAACGTGAAGAGCGGAGCGATCATGTCGGCGCTGTCCGACACGGAGATCCAGAGGGAAATAGGCATCAGCAACCCGCTGCACCGCCTCAAGCTACGCCTGGCCATCCAGGAGATCATGTCTCTCACCAGCCCCTCAGCCCCGCCCACCTCCAGAACGGTACCTCTATCTGAATGTGTAAAGCACGTGCAATACACAGTGTGGGACGGGCGGCAATAGAGGTCACATCAGTTAGTCAATGTATATACCTGTTCTAGTCCTCTTTCTAACATTGCTTGCCTTCTGAATGGGAATGAACACCATCACTTGAGCTAACACCTGTACTGCACACTAATGATGTTGATCTTTGTTTGATTTATTAGCCAACGCCTGTTAACGTCTTGCTCTTCTCCCTGTTTTATTTTCTGTTTCTGTTCATTCGTTGTTTGTTCCACCTTTCTCTCATTTGTGATTGGTTGTGGGGTGTCACATGATCAGTCCACTGGGAATGTTTGGGTCACTCATGAAGAGATGGAAAGTTTGGCGGCTACACCCCCTACGGTTAGTCTACTTGGATCGGTGGCTCCTTCTTGTGGCGGCGGCTCAGCTCTGTGGCCATAGTAGGGCACATTCCAAGTCATCTGCAGGATCTTGTTGTTCAGTAAAGCTGTTTAAAGTTTTTAATGGTGGTTTACCGCAGCCAGTGATTGTAGAGCATCTTGCACATGGTGACTTGGAATGGAGCCTTTGTTTCTCTGCTAGTTGGACAGTAGTAGTGACAAGCTCCTCGATCTTCCTTTAGCAGAGCTGCTGTAACTACTTCTTTTACTTGGTTGTAGTGCTATGTGTGTGTTTTGAGTTGCACCATTTATCCTTAACTAAATCAAACTTGACTGATCTAAATGGCTATTTGTATCAAAGGTGTATAAGGCAGCCTAATGAGTACAATGTATTTTTAGTGTATACTGTGATAATTTTAGCAACACATTGATTAACCAATACATTATTAAA
>JAODVN010000018.1:287445-302760 GCA_025434125.1 Chologaster cornuta
TACCTGTCAGTCCAGTCTGTCATAATTTAGATAATGTGCAACCTGAAAACCTGTCAACACCAACTGTCTGGGTACAGCCGAGAAACCATGCTAACGTTGACAACAAAATGCCACTAAACACACTGAACACACACACACACACACACACAAGCGAACAAGCCTGGGACAGTGGGTGGCGGTTTGCTTGATGAACAGGAGTTAAATAGCCACTCAAGCGAACGGAAGCAAGTGCTTTAAAACAAGGTTAAACAACACTTAGCACCCCCCTCCCCCCAATGCTGTAGCAATAACCTCCCCGTTTATACAGTCATTACAGAACGCATCTAAAGACTGTGGTAAGGCTCCCCACTCTTTCCAAGTGGGGAATATCCTTACCATTATTTACCAGGCTTATTATGTGGAGGTTGACCTTAGACTCTACAACAGAAAGCAGGGGATGCAGCACTATTAAGCAGATATTGCGCTGTGTGATAAACCGAGGCGTACTTGTGCAAAAATTAAAGAGAAGGCAGAGTGAAAGAGGAAAGAACAGGGGAAATAGAAAGAGGACGAGTGAAAGTCAGGATGTTAGAAGATGAAGGAGTAGGCAGGCAGGCGATAGAGGCAGGGACGTCCCTGTTGAGCGTGCCTAATGAGGAAGAGCACGCCGGGATCATTATCAGGAAGCATCATTAACCCACGGCTGAGCAGAGAGTGAGAAAATACGAGGGTGGGGGCAAGCTACAAAAATGTATTAAAAAAAAAAAAAATAAATAGCTTCCAATTCAATATTCACAGAAAAAGAGCTGGTTTCGTTTCACACTTATCTTTTTTCATTATGGATAAATGCCGCCCGAGCACAGGCAACTTCAACAGGAAACAGGCAATTAAAGTTAACTAGGCGAAGCTGGCTCCCCCCAGAACGGTGCTGTCAGGTGGAACAAGCATCACCACCGTTGACTGCCTGGCAGTCTAGCTAGCAAATCTGGCAATCATTGCTGGACTGCACATTCATCCAACGCTCTGCTATTCTGGCTGGTGGCGGTGCTCTCTACGGGCACCACAAGCCCCTGACTGAACACATACAGGGATAAGGTAGATCACACACCATATTGCCAAGAGTATTGGGACACCCCTCCGAATCATTGAAAGCAAGTGTTCCAATCACTTCCATGGCCACAGGTGTATAAAATAAAGCACCTAGGCATGCAGGCTGCTTCTACAAAACATTTGTAGAAGAAGGGGTCACTGTCCGCTCACTGAATTCAAGCGTGGTACTGTGATAGGTTGCCACCTGTGCAATAGGTCCATTAGTGAAATGTACTCACTACTAAAAAAAAAAAAATCTACGGTCAACTGTTAGTGGTGTTATAACAAAGTGGAAGCGATTGTGAACAGAAACTCAGCAATGGCAATATAAAGTAATAGATGGCCTCTTCCTGTTCCAACATGACTGCAGTGCACAAAGCAAGGTCTGTAAAAAAACATGGATGAGCAAGCTTGGAGGAACTTGACTGGCCTGCACAGACTTCTGACCTCAACCAGGTAGAATCCCTTTGGGATAAATTAGACCGTGAACCAAACCTTCTCGCCCAACATCTGTGCCTGATCTCACAAATGAGCTTCTAGAAGAAGCGTCAAACACTCCCATAAACATACTCCTAAACCTTGTGGTCAGCCTTCCCAGAAGAGTTGAAGCTGTTCTAGCTGCAAAAGGTGGGCCAACTCCATATTAAACCCTATGTATTAAGAATGGGATGTCACTAAAACTTTTGGAGACAGACAAAATTTGTTTAAACTGCAATCTGTTTTGTCGCAGCTGGTTCATTCATTTTATTGAGTGCATTCACAATGCATTGAGATTACATTCAAGGTCGTATTTCCTCACACTTAATCAGCACCATGGAGGACTCCTCTTCCTTTACAAAACCAACACAGAAACAAAGAAACCATGTTTTCTCCTGCCCGACCATGGGAAGCAGCTTAGTGGGGTTAAACAAATGACAGTATCTTACTAATATAAAAGCTACAATGCTACATGACACCAGTATCATAGAAGATGGACAAATATTTTTTTTTATGCATGCAAAGTTCAAACGGACACGATAGCACCAATCGTGTGGGGGAAACTGCAAACGTGAGTTCAACCAAATGAAGACAAATACTCAGTGGTGATATGATCACCCCAACACACTGGTCTGCAGGCGTTCAAGGACACTAGAAAATATTCAAACAGCAGACATCTTTCTGTAAACACCAATTGTCTTCAGCTGGATGTATACAGTATGCAAAGCTAAGCCATATGTCACTGAAGGGGCTGTCACTTTGGCACACGTTCAAACACACTCAGACTAGATGAAAATGGGGACCTATTAAATGGATGGAACATGCAAAACCAACGAAAACATGCAAAGCTGACCAAGAGTTCCTCTCAAGCAAATTAGCCAGGGCACGGGCAAAGCACAAAACCAGTTACTGTCAGTTTTTACGTTGTGCCTCCCACATATTAGCATTTGCATACAAGTTTACCCCGACAGATAAGTACTGTACCAACTGTGACTTGTTCAGTATCATCAAAGCACACATTTAAACTGTGTTGAACCATGGAAATGAGGACGGCACCATGGAAATACTAAGATACTACAATACTTCTCAAATCGTAGTTAATCTCATGCACCATTCTGCCATGGCAACATGTAAAGGCATTGTCAACACAATCAAGTGTGATGGTAAAGTGTAGACACGCGTGACAAGAGACATAGCTGGGAACAGTGTTGAACCATGCTACATCAGCAGTACTGTAAATAATCTACAGCAGTGTGGGGTATTAGAAAGTATCATTTTAACATCACAACCGCTGCCCAACAAAAAACACCAGAGGGCATTTGTGTGTGTGTGCCACAACACCGTACACACAAAATCAATCAATCCAGGAGTCTCCTTTATAATTACTGTAGCAGGATGCCTTAGCCTGTTGGTCAGCAAATATCAATGGGACTTTAATGACAACAAGCCCCTACCATCGGCTCGCTCCCGCTAGGGAAACATGGAAGATTGATCACCTGTCATGTCTTCCATCTAATTAAAGCCAGTTTTCCTGTGTGTGTGCGTGTTATGAGCTGGTGGCCCATTTTAAATTGAGGAAGGGGTGTGGCCAGGCCAGCAGACAGTCAGTTGAAGGAGAGGAAGTAATTACCTTGAAAACAGGGGGCCGAGCTCTTGGCTCATTTCCATTAATTTAATTTCGATATCTGCCTCTCATTAGACGTGACCCCTGCTACTGGGACTGGCTAACCGCTAGCTAACCTCTGCCAGAGAGGGCAAATCAAAGAGTTAGTTATCAGTTTGGGTTCAGGCCCACTATTAAAAGCCAGCTAGCCTTTGAGCTTTTAAATAAGAGCAGATGGTGCTGATCTCAGAGTGGGAATGCCAATCACCAGGAAGGCTGCTGTGTCACAGTAGATTATTGGGGTGGGGGGTTCGCTACTATAATTAAAAGTCTATGAATAATGTTGAGCTCAAGTCCTCCATAACCAGTACTGAAACAGAGGCACCCCACCGTAGAGAATGAACAGTGGATACCACTGGCCTCACAGACATGCCTCCATGCTTCAGTTAGAACACGCGCCTCCCTCACTTTCTGGGTGAGCGGTACGGGGCAAACCTGCTGGATACCTTTATCCGGTTAAAGCGGTACAGCCAAAGTGAAATCTAAGACAAGCCCCCGTGAACTGAACCTCGCCTAACCAGTGGGATATCATCTTTCAAGGACTTTGCACCGACCACGCACGGCAAGCAACAGAGCATGGGCGTTAAAGCAGTCAACATTGTATTTGTGCATCATGTACAGCTCGACATCAAGAGCGTTGTAAACCATCAGGGACAGAGGCAATCCTGCACAGAGAAGGGACAGATGGCACCGCTGTATAAGCAACAGCACTAACAAGTGAATGAATTAGATTTCCACTAGAAATTAGTGCTCTGTACCAAGAAGACGTCTCAACGTGTAAATTGAGCAATGTAATTGATGGCTTAGTCTAGCCTTTGTTTGGCCAATGACAGACACATAAAACAAGAAAGGCCTATATATTGGCCCACCGGCCACTTCTATGCTTGCAGTTTTGCCTCTGGTCTGTGGTCAAATGAAGGAATAAGAGGGGTATACACACTGTCAGAGGCAGATTGGGAAGTCCACGTACCCCGATGATGGCATTCAGCTCAGTCATTGTCACCTGCTTAGCTCTTTCAACAGCCTGGGCCACCTGCTGTTGATGCTAGAGGAACACAAAAACACACAGAATTGGAATATTACATTGAGGCTACATTTTGTATACAAAGACGGCTGCATTTTTGGCAATAATTACACTCACAATATACAGAAATACAAAGGTGACTTCACACATAACAATATTCAGATGACCATAAAGAATAACTGTGGTGACACTTGCCTCTTGTGACAAGAAAGGCATGATCTGAGCTAGGATCGCATTGAGACGTTTGGCTATCTCAGTCTGCAAGAGAGAGAGAAAACACAATGTGTTAGTGGGGGCACCTGGGATTTACTAGCGGCACTACATAGAAACAATAGATACAAATAAAAGGAACAGCTTTTCAAGGCCCATTTAGAAAGACCATCCATTTCTCAACTAAACAGGAACTGCTCCGACCCCCCCCCCCCCTCCAGCCCGCCTCCATTAGAACGGGCCCTTATTTCATTAGAAGGCTGATATATGCTAATGCCATCTGGCTGGAGAAAGCCTAACGAGGGCCATACCTCACAATTACTGCTCACAGAGGGGGCAGGGCAGACAACTCACAAGCCCCATCTCTTGGAGCCATCGCTGGTATTGAACACAGGAATATTAGCAGAGACGGTAAGGTGATACTGCAAGGCTAGGCTGGCATGAAGCACTTTGCAACGCTACATCTGGACAAATGGATACACTTTGTGTCCCGGGACACGCCCACCAAACCATTTCCTTTTTAAAGTCTCTCGTTTCCATGGAGAGGTGGGCAGGCAGAGGAGGAGGGGCGACACAGAATAGGAGAGGAGAAACTGGGAGGGGGAGAAAACCTCTGATTTGACACCAGGCTAATGTGCTTTGACTGAAGCAAAGGAGGTGAACTAATTGATTGCGAGGGTTTAGAGGAGACAACCCAGCAGGTGTGTGTGGGGTTGGAGGGCCTTTCCTCCTCAATGCCGGAGCATTCCACCTCCAGCACCTCCCCCACCAACCCACACGAGTGGGGGAGGGGAGATGGGAGGACAGGAGGTGCTACTGACTATGTGATCACTCCTATGGTGTTGTAGAGAGAGGGGGCTTTGCCGGCCTGTCAGGAACTATCTCTCAACCCTCTGTCTGACCCCAGGCCCCCCTCGACAACAAACCTCTTTCTGCTAATCTCCACAGCGCTCCCCTGTACACGCGGCCCCCCCCCCCCCCCCTCTCTCTCTCTCTCTCTCTCTCTCTCTGCTGTTGCTGGGGCAACGCTATCTGGCGCGGCTGATCATTATGTAAATTGGGCCTGGGCCCTGACCAGAACAGCCTGTAAAATCATATTAGACGCACAGAGGCAGGTCATTAAATTGAATTTTCAGCCCGTCGATCTGATCGGCACGGGAAATTAATGAGGGATAACTGGGCGAGCACGGGGGCCAGGGCGGGAAAGGGGTTGAGACGTGGGGAAGGAGAGGGGGCGAGGCAGACAGAGGTGGGGGAGGGGTAATTCTATGGAGACTCATAAGCCGTGATCATTAGCGGGGGTCTAGATACAATGACACACAGTAGGATGAGTGCTTTAATAGCACACCATTTCTCTACAAATGGCTGCCAAGGGGAGGAACATGAAGTCTGAATGAAATGTACGGAGGCCAAAATGACAATATAGCAGCACGCCCAGAATCCCCCCATCTACTTATTTATTCCCTTCATCCAGAATAAATAACATCAAGCACTTCACATACAGTACATGACGCACGTGCTGCCAGTTTAAACACCCCATGCTATTCTGCCATGTCAGATAAGGCAGTCTGCACTGTTGCAGAAGGTGATTTTGAATGCATATAGTTTGAAGGATGAAAGAGCGCTTAAAAAAAAATTGACCCATGACTTATTTTCTGGTGACATTTTGACAGCAATTCTAGAGTGTAAAAAAAAAAAAAGAAAAAAAAAAAAAATCAATGACGTGTGGCACTCTTAAATTACTTCCACTTTCCTTTTGAGGCACTATTTTCCCAGAAGAGCGCTTTTAGCTACAGGGACAGAAGCGGGAAATAAGTGTTTATTGTCACTTAAAGCCACTGCAAACAGAAGCCCTTGAGCCGGCAGAAGCTTTTCACAATTACAGGTACTCAGGGTTGTCTGGTAGCGATGGGGCATGGAGAGGCGCTCTCTCTCTCTCTCTCTCTCTCTCTCCCCTTGTCAATGGTGCACTGAAAGCCATTTGGCTGTTTGTCACTCCAGGCATTAGGTCCCGAGTGAGAGGAGGGACGCTGACGAGAATTCAATTGGGGAGGAAAACAAGTTGGATGTGATGGTAAGAGTTGGGAGCCAAATACACTCACGTGCAGATGGTAACATACCAACTTATATACACACACCAAACATATTCTGAAGAAAGCTCTATCAAAAGATATCCCTCAGTAAGCTATATTTAAGCCTGACATAAGCGTCTATCCGTGGACCTATAGGTTTACCAGAGGTATTTGAGCCACAAACAAACAAGCAGGGCTATAACCACGTTAGAACATTGTGGTCCATACCAACAAATACCTTCCCTATATTCAGCTCAAAATGACCATTCAATGAGACAATGTTGTCTGCAGGTGCGGTAAACTTCAGGGCATTGTCAATGTTTTATCTTTGATATGGAGAGTATCAATATCCCTTTAAAATACAGACATTTCCTAGCCTTTACAAACAAAAACACACCGGTTGTTGAATGAGCAAACACCAGACTAACTGCAGCTATCACTTTAAAAACAAAAAAGAAGCTGGTTTCAGTGTCACCAGCCTCCTATACTTGTAGCTGTGTGGGCATGCTCAGTCTATTTGTTTTGGGTAACAGACAGAGCGTCCATGATCACCTTTTGCAAACATTTCCAAGAACGCAATCAATTATTCATCTGCTCCCTCACTCTCCCCTTAGGACCATCATGAGTTTCCTTGAAACCCACTTTCACACTGTTCAATCATTTATCCACTTGCTCTGGAAATCATTGGTCTATTATTGACAAGCAGTGAAGGACCAGACAGGATATGTGCATGCAACAAACAGACGCAGGTCAAGGGCAACCATTATGTACTACATGCCATTATCCATGTTAGTACGATCCACAAGCTAACACGTTGGCGAGGGGGGTATTCAGCGATGACCTGAGACCGGTGTGAACGTCAGCAAATGTTGCCTTCAGTGTGTCCATTCCCTAATACTTCAGTGCAGCAACTTACTCTCAGGTACAGGAAAGTGAACAGAGAAAACAAGTGCACTAAATAAAAGGCAAGGCGGTGAGAATGCAAAGTGCCCCTACAAGACACAGACTGGGAACAGAGGCAGTGAACAAACCAGCACATCTCACCCAACACACACACAGTCAGCGGGGCATGGTGCTGCTGATGCAGCCTAATGAGCTGCGCTAATTCAAATCACTTATTGACAGCGAGCGCAGGCTGATTGCCTCCGCCATCATAAGAGACGCTGTCACAACAAATCACCCCCCCGGCAACCGCACGCAAGCAACTCATCAGCGGAACAGAGACACACATGTATGGGTGGGTGGGTGTTAGACCTCAAATCAGCATGCGCAAAATCTCACCGGGTGTTAATATGTAATGCAGTCACTTTTGAGTCGGTAGTTTTATTATTTTTAAAGTGAGGCCTCATATATACACATACATATATATTATTTTCAATAGTGGTCTATTTATAAAGCGTGTGCATATGTGCGCTCATCCTGCTGCTTCTGTGCCATATGAGCTTTGCAGTGTTCCCTCCACCGCACAGCCTAATAAATCTTCAACACAAGGGAAGTAATATGTCTGCCTGCATCCAATAATCCTGCCCCGCCCCTCCGATGCAATAACGGCCACAGCCGAGAGGGCTGTCTGTTTACTTCTCACTGATGTCATCACAAACACTCCTTCACCAGAGACGGGCGGGTGTGTGGTGGCAACCATGCATTATTCACCACCATCCAGCGACTCAGTCAGCCTTATTGATAAACAAAAGGAGACGGCCGCTCGATTAACCCATTTACCCCTGTGGCCTTGGCTGCTTTAGCCAAGGCAGTGGCACTGCCCAGCCTCTGGAGCTGAGTGTCTGGCAGGCCTCACTCCGGAAGGGACACCGCCTTGAAGGGACGCACACGCACCGACTTAACGCGCATGCACGCCTGGTGAATGACTCTCCCTACCAGGCTGTCCTCCTGCCATTAAACCTTTACAGAGACATGGGCAAGTGGCTCACCCCCCCTCCCCGTACATCTCCATCAACGTACCACGCCAGCTAATGGTGGTCATACCTTACGTCAAGCTTTTGAGGGATGGGAGAAGACAAGTAGGTGGATTGAGGGGAGACAGTAGAGGTGGAGGGGCTCTGCTAGACATGAAGAGCTAAGTACAATGATTTGGTCTAAGAGTAGGGGCGGCACCGATACGACGCTGACTTAAACAGCCGGATCGGTATCGGTGACAATTGCGCAGTTGTTACCGATCCATGGGGCTAGTCCAGTTAAAATAATGTACACGTGTAGGTCTACTCTCAAGCATCAGCTATACCTAACCTACCTAGGCCACACTATCAGCAGCCGGTTTCTAACGTGCATGTAGGACCTAAAATTGATTGGATGCCATCTACTTAGCAACTTTACAGGGTTAGGAAAGCAATGCTCAAGCCTTACACAAAACATGATTTCCATCATATTCCTCAGTCACAGTGAGGATTACACCTTAATTTAACACTAGACTCTGATTGGTACTCAGAATCGGTTAATACGTAAAGTGTAGGTGTCTGTATCGCTACTGAAAAGATTTGGATTGTGCCTACCCTGTCTGAGAGAAAAAGAAAACTCACTAAGAGTGGTATGAAGAAAGCATGGCAAATAGCTTTTTGACCTATGTTTTGACTTGGTGAAGTGTGTCTTTCCTCAAAAAACCGTAGCACGACGTTCAGAAAGAGATTGAGTTCCATTCGTAAGTTATTTAAAATCAACTTAATAGAGAATGGGACTTTTACATCTAGGTTCAGTAGACTAAAGAGATACAGTAACCACAGTGTTAAAATATAGAATCTATTAGTTTTGATTACAATATACTCATTTGGAATTCAGTTCACTTGTTAGGCAGTGTAAATGCAGGCCTTGGGTTTGTAAGCATTCAATATCTTCAGAAAACCGCAATTGGGTGCAGAAGCCGTCACTACTATAAAAGGCGGCATGCCTAAACCATATTCTACCCATTTACTGTACAGCACATTCCAAAAACAAACAAGCTCTGTACAGAAAGCCTGAGGTGTTATCCCATTTAGAGCCAAGGTGCCTTTGTGTCACATCTTTACGGGCTATTCAAGTGTCTGTTATGGGGCGTGGATAGAGCTACTGACATCGGGAGCTCTATTCAGCCCTAGTCGAGCCATTCTGATACTGGGTAATGCCCACTTCTGGGTGGCAGCTGAAATAATGAGCCCTTCACATGGACTGCCACTGGGTAGGCAGGCTGAGCGCGCATGCACACACACACATATGCATACAGTAGGGGGAGCCGTACAGAAACACGTCCTCTTAGTCTGCCAAAGACTTGACTTTAATCTTATCAAAGCAGCCCCATCAGGCAGCGTGCCCTTCATCTTGTTTAGCCTGTCAGCGTTTTTCACTGCAGGAAGCGGCTCTATGCGTCTGCATCCTACAGGCGGTGGAGGATGAGGGTAGGAACATTGGTCAGCATGGAGGCGCTGCTCCATGCTCGCACCAAAGACACTACATAATAAAATGGCGCTGCTTCCACCGGCTGCTGCGTTTACATACCTGCTTGTGCATCTCAATGTTGAGCCCATATGACATCTCATAGTACTGCAAAACAAGGAGGAGGGGACAGTTTAAATATAGATTATATACAACATATCTCCAAGACCATAAAGAACATTTATACATTGAGACAAAAAATTAAACAAAAAAAAAAATCACTTTAAACATGAAGGCACATTGAAGGAGAGCGATAATATCACATTCACATCAATAAAAAGGGGACTGAAAATGGCGTTAATGGATGTGTAACTGCCTGATACACTACACAGATTACTTCCACTTCTTGTCTGTAAAAAGTATTAAGTGGTTGTGATAACAGACTGTATCGATGGCTGCTTTCATTTTGGGCACTGAGCAATACCATTGCATGCTAAAGTGTTGTAGTTTGCCATGTTTGATTATGAAACAGCACAAAGCCAGTCTGTTTATTAGCTCTTCCACCCTGCACCTGGTACCTCGAAAAGAAAATATTTAACAAAACACACTGCTGTGCTTGGTTAAGGTCAATCCTTCCATGTACAAACATTATATGTGTGCAATAGACACAATAAGAGTTTGCCCTTAGTTACAGCACTCATGAGATAAGAATCGGCTTAAGCGGTTTTGCATGTGAAATTAAGTTATCTTATTGTACAAGCAGAAATATTTGGCACCAAGATAGGTCCAGCTCAAACAGCAGAACACCGCGCTTTAACCCATACACATTTAAAGCAACATGTTTTGGTTAAAGAGGTTTCACCTTTAACACTTCCAAAGCACAGTTTGGCAAATCTGAGCAAAGGAAATGTCCTCAGGTACACGTAAACTGTAGTACAACCAACTATAAAACTATATAAAACCAATTGTTATTATAAGCCATTGCCGAAGAAGTTACCATTGCCGTAAAAAAAAAAACAACACATCCTCTTCAATGAGTGTGGAGAGCCTGTACAGCCAAGAATAAACCAAGCTGCCCCTGACTGACAGCAGCAGATCAAGGTTCTACCAGGAGAAGGCTTGTACACCAAGGGCCAGGTGGACACCCCACTGTATTCCTCAACATGAGAATTGTGTTGTTGGACTTAGATCACCTAGGTTAAAACTATAAAAGAAAAAAAAACTGCTAATCTGATTCCAGCACAAAGACAGCAGACCGGTCATTAAACCGTAGTTTGAAGGTTGAAGAAAGGGTGTGTGAGTGGGGGGGTGGGTCATAAAGACAGCCCTGCGGCCATGGGAAGAGGGGGTGGTCACACCCGATAATCAATGGTCACACATCTGACCCCTGCTGGAGTTTTAGCCCCCACCCCCATGCACACACACATACCTAGCCATCTTTTGTCCAAGCCAAACCCAGGGTTGACTCAACAATACTGAGCATGGACCAATGCCAACGTGCTCGCTTTCTGCTAAACACCACGGATGCACCACCTGGGAATGATTATCTAAGGCTAAAGAAGGGATAATGTTGGTGGCTTTGCTGTCGTTTTTCTTACCATGACATAGTGACGTTGCATCTCGGTCTTTTCATTGGCCAGTTTATCATACTCCACTTTAAGACTTTTAGAAAAGAAATAACAGCATGATTAGTAATGATACGCTGAACTGTTATATGATAATATTTAAATTATAACATGAAAAATGTGATTAATCATATGCTTATTTAGTGGGACATTTTCTATAATAGGCCTACAATGTCTTATTACATTAAACTAAACGCCACCTACCAATATTGGACAGGAATAGGAAAGTACAATCATTGAGTTAATACCTGTGATACTGGGCTTGCAGGAACTGAAATTCGTCTTTGATCCTGTCACATGACTCTGCCACAGTAAACTTAAACCCAGGTTGCCCTGGCTGGTGAGGTGCCTGAAAATGTAAAGTGATCAAAATGACTAACACCACAAGCGTTAATGGAAAGACCACACCCTGCCTGCCTGCCACCAAAAATTCTCTAAATTATTTGTATATGGAGATGGTCTATTTTTTTTAAAGGTAACATTGAGCTTTCCCCCCCACTACTAATGTATATGGTTAAAACGAGTTTTTAACTGTGTGCCATGTACTGCAGTTTGATAAACGTTTTAGTGGAGGGCCACTATCATTCAACAGCTAGCTAGACTCAAGTCCTCAAAGCGCACGGTTGGCATATGGGGGAGACAAAAACGAAATGAATATAACATACAACCTGCGTGCTTAAGATATGTTTTGGGTTGTGAGTAAATAGATAAAACAGCCCCGCCCGACACCAACAAGCACTGCATATCAACTACAGTTATTTGAAGAAAAGCCAACCAGGTTCCACGATTAGCGCCACATTGCGAAACACAAATATTTTCAAAACGATCCGAAGCGTTGTCAGTTTCCATGCTGCTGGAGTCACAAGCTCGGGTCTGACAAGCTAATTAGGCTACATCGACGGAGGCGCGTTTGCATACGTTTAAAGCGAAATAAAGACTGCTAGGTACTCACCGGATGTCGGCCTTGGGGATACATGTTGAATCGCTCTCACAGAGGAATTCGCTGTGTTTTTGCGTAATCCAAGTGAATGTGCGGTAATCACCGCCACCCCTCCCCTTACAAGCAGGATGGCGGCGGACAAAGACCTTGTCCTCGGTTATCAGGCGTACTCTTCAACCCCTATCAGTGGCTGCTCGACCTATAGCCTACCTACACAAACATAAACACGGGGCATGGCTTCATGGATTCATATTTACACAGTGTACCCTAATTGTCATTCTAAAATAATTAAAACTTTATCAACTCTCTAAAGCTGACCAGGTTTACTCGACCACAAATTCTTGCCTTCAAAGTATCATATTGTAGCATTGTACTTTATTAAAAAATGTTTGTAACAATACTTTGTGTCAAATCTTTAGAGCGCCAGGCCAAAACGGACTGCTGTGCTATCGAATGTTATATATTCATAAGTTGTTCATTCAGATTTCCTCCACACAAGATAAACATTTCGCGATCATTAGGCCACAGATAAATAGCCGATATATGTAGTGGAGTCAGGAAGACAATAAAGACAAGAAGTATGCTTTAATAGTCGCCTGGCATAAATGCACGCCGCCAACAGTCTTGTTAGCGGCTCGCTTCATGTCGCCCTTTTTACCTTTGTTTCGAATCCTCCCCTCTGTCAGGTAATATTCAATATTCTGAATGAAAGTATAATCTCCTCGATTTGTGACCGTCGTCAGATAAAGTAATGGGACGTGCTGAGAGACTACTATTCTAGTTGCGTCTTGCGAGTCCTTTCAAACCCTTGTGATCCTTCGGAGGCGCAGCACGACCTGATAGAGAATGTCTTTCCGTCCGACCGGACGGCGGAAACCCCTAGATTAGGACGCGTTGTTGACTGCATACAACTCCAGTGCCAATCTATGTTATATCCTATGGTTGTGGGCAAAATATCCAGTTAGTCCAACGAGTTTTGTTAAGAAGAAAACAGGCAACTTGAGTCGGTCGTTGTGAAATCTAGCAATTGCTTTGGTTCGGTTTAGCCAGTTTCTCCAGCGCCTGCTGTACCACACACAGACTGTGCACTGTCAAGCGGAGTAGAGTAGACTGCGAAGAGAGGGCCTTGCACAAACCAATTGGATTCTCCGAAAGAGTTTAGCAGCGTTGGCCTATCAGAGTACGATGGCCCCACGTGGGCTTTCTAAAGCTCGGAGATTCTGATTGGGTATCAGTAGTCAACTTCACATGTACGCCATTTTGGATTTGAGCTGACATTCAACAATACACTCAACAACATTTTAAAAACAAAACGAATCATTTTTATTTTACACATTATAGTCGGTGATTCGGTAATAACCTACGCTGAATGTATTGCGATTTTTACGTTTTATTATAAGCAGACCAATTCTAAACTAAACCCGAATAAGGGGGAGCCATACTGAATGCATGTTTTTATGAACAGCTATATCGTTATACAATCACAGACCCAGTCTTGTATGTTTATTTATTTTGTATTTTTTTATCAAAACCACTGCAACTAATACCTGTAGTGGAAACTGATCGATCATTTTAATGCAGAAGCTTCAATTTGTTATTTTGTTGGTCATTTGTCTGAGGAAATGGCAAAAACCTGTATGACAAACATGGTCTTTCTTACCAAATAGACCAAAATAGACTTGAGGATCACTTAATTCATAGTATGATGTCGTTTGAGTGATTTGAATTAATCGACCTATTTCTAAACCTCAAGCCCAACATTCGTATTAGCAGCAATAGGTAGGCTACAACACGTCTGCGCCTCAGCATATCAACCAATCACATGTTGCTCAATATGCCCGGCCCCACGTGGGGTTACTTCCCCTCACTGCTTTCATCCAATCGTGTTGCAGCTGTCTCGTTCTCTGCCTTACTATTGGTTTACAGCAAGCATGGCTGTCAGTCAGTATCCCATGATGTCAATTAAACCCACGTTGGGCTCGGCGCTGACAAATGCCTGTGCTACTCTCCCTCCTGCCTGCGAATAGTGCCTGGAATGGCTGCTTAATTAGCTTCGAATGGCTTTTCCTTCCAGCTCAAACAATCTGTCACTACCATGTGGTAAAAAGAGCCTTGCATAAAACAAAAGCAAGGGGAAACAGCTAGTAGGGGCTAAATATCAGTTTGATTTCCCCCCTCCTCCATGAATACATTTGTAATAGTGCAAAACAAAGCTTTTACCTCACTCGAAACATTGGCTCATTGCAGTCAGCTGTTTATGCTAATATTTGGTATTATTTATTTGTTTATGCGTCCATCACCTTTGCTTTGTCCCAAAGTATTTAAAGCCATTAGGTTTCATTCGATTGGGTGAACCTGGTAGTCTAGAATCAATATTACAGCCAATGTAGGTCGAAGCTTAATAATCAACGTTAATAGTCCCATAGTAACTCGTTATTTTTAAAACTTTATTAGACCTTCCATTAAAGTTGCACTCTGCTGAGTATTTTATCCCTAAATATTGTATCTGCCCCAGGTTGTTGATGTTAAAATGCTAGTTTCATCCTCAGTGGTAATTCAAGACAAAAGTAAAGGAGTTTTCCGTTAAGGATCTTTTAACGTTGCTACTAGTTGATACTGGTGACAGCTATGTATTTTAATTTAACCTCAAAGCATACTGATTTTGGTTTGAGCCACCTGTTTACTGAGCCAGGGCTGTGTAGAAACACCAGATTATTTTTCAGCATGCACACAGAACGGACAGATGAGTATGCTATAGAATGATTAATGTTATATTTTATGGTCTACAGTTAGACAAATAATAATGCAGAGATTTACCAAGGTTTTCATGTACATAAACGTACAGTAGCATGCATGCCACAAGTAGTAGCTGT
>JAODVN010000018.1:393479-407994 GCA_025434125.1 Chologaster cornuta
TGTGTGTGTGTGTGTGTGTGTGTGTGTGTGTGTGTGTGTGTGTGTGTGTGTTTGAATCAGATGACAAGATGTGCAGAACTCACCTGCTCTTAATAGTATCCTTGATGCATGCCTAACACTTAATGATGTGCATTAAAGGCATTTTACTCTGTAGCATAGGAGCAGTGGTGCAGACCGCACACAACAACACTATATAATAGATCAATGTGTCCAGTGATTGGGCTTCTGAGGGAGCACCTATGGCATTGAAGACAGAGGTGTTTTAGTTTTGATATGAGTTTAATTTTAGCAAGCGTTCTCCAGAATGACGTAAAGACCTTTGTGTTCCATGTCTTCTGTCTGTCAACTATATAGACATCAACGTTCTTGTTATAAATCATTTACATATTTAAATGTAATGTTTGACTTTTAAATCATTTTCTTTCAAACTGTCAAAAGATGTTCAGCTTTGAACTTTACCAAATGCAAAAAATATTATATTATTATAATAATTATTTATATGTATTATATAAGAAGTGGAATTATGATAGGGCACAGCTTGACATATCTTGAGTGCCTCAATGAGGTTATTCAAATGGAATAGAATAATTACTGCTGAGGCACTCTCAAGCCATGAACAAAATGGCATGACACTGCACCTGGCCTGACTCTTACATAAGCAGGATAGGCTGAGCCTGATTTGTCAGTGGCCCATTCAAGTTGTGAGAGGGAATTACTGTAGGCTACATTCATTGGGAGCCAAGTGAATCCTGACATGCTCCTTTACATTTAGATCCGCTAAAGCTAAAATATAGCTTCAGTTCTAGCAATTCTAAGACAGTCTAGCCCTTGCAAGCAACATACAACTATGACTATAATAATATGACCTCACATGTGACCTTTATGAAAGAAGATGAAAATCACAGATCTCTATTCAGTCAATTTGTGTGAAACATGGCAAATCATGACTGTCCACAACTGCCACAGCAGTCTAAACATTAAAGCAAATGATATCTGTATTTTACAATTGTACACACATTGTACAAAACATTGAAAAGGTTGTCATTACAGCAACAAATAAATGCATTTAGCAAAACGAATGTCTATGATAATATGCAAAGGTTTATTAGACAGACTCCATAATACAGTACATATCTAATACGTAATAACAGAATAGACTTAGAGACAGCTGAAGGCACATCGCGGTTCACATGGTCTGCGGATGCTGATGTAGGCCTATGCGGCTGTTCCTGCCTGCCGCCCCCTGGTTCATTTGCAGGCACCAGGGAGACCGCTGCGCTGCAGCCTGGTGGTCGGTGAAACGGGAACACAGGAAGGCTCTCTATCCTTTTAACAAGAAGATTGACTTCGATATTTTCACGCTATCGTTTTAGGAACTGCACCACAGAGCTAAGAAGGATTTATCCTTTGGCTACTCACAGAAAAAGAGAAAACAACAGCCCTGCGCATCTCGATGACAGATGGACTCTCTAAATCTGCAAGCAGCGCCAGTGACCATCTGACAGAGGGATTTTTCTCACTAACCCGGCTAATGCAGTACTGGGTGCCCTAAACTGCAATTTGCTTATAAGGTTAATCAGGCTATGTTAGGCAAAAACTATCTGGAATCCGCCTGTATCCAGGGAACAACCTGTCTGTAGGCTACAAGAAGATTACAATGTAACGTTAAACAATATATTTTATTTTTATATATTTATATATAATCATAATTTGAACATAATTCTCATATTTTCGAATAATAGAGTGGGTTATTTTTCTGGTAAACCATCAATAAAGGTTTGTACGCTCATTGATTGTAATGCTGTGGCTTTGCCTAGCTACAGGCTAGCTAGAACATTTGCACGGGTAGTTTGTTATCTTATTGGAATCATAATTATTAACCTCTCAATATAATGTTAAATAGATGTTTTGCTTAGGCTCATTTTGAATGTGCCGCGCCTCTCGTATGGTTTCCACTATCGCCACCCCCTTGAATGGTTCTGACGCACACACCGCTTCTCAAAGCGCTGCTTAGCCTGAATGGCGATTGCAACAGTTCCAAAGGGCAGGGAGAGCGGAGCGCACTCAACCCCGATCCGGGTTTGACAAATTGTCTATGCGACGAATGAGACCTGTAAGTGTTTCCTAATAGCATCGGATGATGCTGGGACGTTGCTTTTTATTGTAGTTTATTTTTAAAATGGTATGTGTGTTCTTTGGGAGCCAATTAGCTAATGTCGGCTTTGTACTGGGTGCGAACGACCACGTAGTCAGCAGCATTGCATGGTCTGCTAAGCCCGACTAACAACGGCTTCCTTTGTTCGTGATCTCATTGGATTTCGAGGTCGGCTTTACATGGTGTACCGCGTAGAGAAAATGCTGGGCTTTCTTTATTTTATATGTGTGTCTGTTGCTGGGTGGATTCCTGTAAGTAACTAGCATCGTGTTTTAAGCCTCCATTTCGGGCTTTCTCTGTTAACCGCGCTCTCCCCATACCCGGCATGGTGTCAGGAAGACCAGTACCATAATATTATGGATTAGACCGTAATCACATACTGCAGCATATTGTCAATTCAATCTTATTTTTAAAAGCATACTCCCCGTAAGAGTAGACCTACGGATTATGGTTAGATGTAGCCCATCTTATCTTTTGTATTAATAGCAAGAAACCGGACTAACGAGCAGGATTTGGGGGAGGGACAGGGTAGTTTCCATCCACATCCACACTCTCAAAACAAAAAGGCTATAATGTTGAGAGGCTTAGCTCCTGTTTGCTATAGTTGAGAGGCTTTATGGTTGGCTACAGTTAACTGCAGTGTCGTCTATTTACTTGGACAGTGCAACTATTGGCAAAATGTGCTTAACTTTGGTCCATTGCATTTTCTTTGTCAACCCCCTTTCTAAATGCCACCGTGCTAGTTAGCTCTTTGTTTTGCAGCAAAGACATATACAATAGTAGCTTACTGTAATGTTATACTGTAATATAATACTGTCATGTTAATATGAAGACCTTGTAATAGGCATACCTGCAATTGGGTGATTCATGTTTGTTCACCATGCTATTTGTCCAACTTTTTGACCATCAACATGGTAAAGAAAGCTTGAATTTATGTTTAGGCTATCAAACATAAATACAATGTTTGGTTTCTTTAAAATGTTTTCTTAAATTTGATATTAAATATGGGGTGTTGTCTGGCTTCTCTCTCGCAGGTTATGCCCAACTAAAATGGAGGATAGTTTTGATTGTGATTGTGGCGAGCTTGAGCCACCTGATCATTGAGGGTGGACAAACTCATTGAAGACTCAAGGCCAGACTCATTTCAGATCAGGTGGATTGACAAGAACGTATACTTAAAAGAAAAAAAAGGTGCATTTTGGCACATTAGTATGAAGCTGCTCAGGACAAGTCATACACTGAATGTATCTGCACTGTGAGGATGCAACTAGATGCTTTTTTTATTTCAACATTTTTTATGCTTTTTAATTGGCCTCAAACTAGTAAACTACAGTCTTTAAACATTGGTAACCAAATTATTGCTTAATTGAACCACCTTAATTGAAGTCCACAATCTGAAAAAGCATTCTGCTTTGAAAATTGCCAAATTACATATAATGGCAAGCTACTTTGAGTACAGACTAGTGCCTGACATTTGACATTCAGGGCTAAATAGGAGGGAGGTAGTAGTCCTCTATTCAGGGGTTGGATAGTTCAACCTTCCTAAGAAGGAATCCATCTGCTACATTTCAGCGTCAGTGTTGCAAAGGAGTAAACATAGGCCCATACCCTAACGTCAGAGCAGCAGCATCCCCCTTTAAGCCAAGATCTTGGTGTTAAAGCCGATCTTTCATTATGGCAGAGAAGTTTGAGTCTCTGATGAACATTCACGGCTTCGACTTGGGCCCCCGCTACATGGACTTGAAACCTCTGGGCTACGGAGGGAACGGTCTTGTGTTCTCTGCAGTTGACACGGACTGTGACAAACGTGTCGCCGTCAAGAAGATCATCCTGACAGACCCACAGAGTGTGAAGCATGCCCTCCGGGAAATCAAGATTATAAGGCGCCTAGACCATGACAACATTGTTAAGGTAAGTTAGATATGAGTTCTCACGTGTACCAAAACAAAACAATATGGGTTACAGATAGAAGTTCCCTAGACTAACCCTAGACTTAGAGGGGGGGCAAGCGAACTAGTTTCACTACATCTCAAAATATGTGGTGGTGACCTTCAAATCTGGTGTCCACTGCTTGCAGGTGTTTGAGACCTTAGGCCCGTGTGGACGCATGTTGACGGAGGATGTGGTCTCTCTGACCGAGGTCAACTCGGTCTACATTGTTCAGGAGTACATGGAGACAGACCTGTGTCAGCTGCTAGAGAGAGGGCTCCTGTCTGAGGAGCACGCCAGGCTGTTTATGTATCAGCTCCTCAGAGGCCTCAAGTACATCCACTCCGCCAACGTACTGCACCGGGACCTCAAGCCAGCGAACCTGTTCGTTAACACCGAGGACTTGGTCCTAAAGGTCGGGGATTTTGGCCTGGCTCGCATCATGGATCCACACTACTCGCATAAGGTAGGACCAACTCTCCAACAGACTCAGTTTAACCACGTGGTTTGGGATTATTGTCGCTCCCTGTCACTTTCATTCAACAATTCTAAGTAAACGGTGTAAGGAAATGCTAAGGAGCTCGGTAGAGCGTTCCGTGTTGAAGGCTAAATTGAGTTGTTTCTGCCATTGCATGTGGCGTTTCCGCACTCTGAATTGCGTTGCTCCCCAGAGTGGTGCAGTTTTACCACAGGAAGTAAACAAGAAGGGCTGTGAGACTTGGTGTGTCGTCCCCCCCCCTCCTTCCCTGGATGGAAAACGCACTGCCATTGATAACGTAGCCTGTGGAAACCATTGTTTCCATTTACAGAATATTACCATCATACTGACCGTGTCTATTAATTATTTTGCTTGTTTCTCAGTTGTCACACAAACGCGTATTCTACACTTGTTTTGAATTTTTGAATCTTATAGTAGCCTAGCATTAGAAATAGAGGCATGTGCCATTGTTCTATTAGCTTCCGTTTATCTCTGTAATCAAGACTTCAGAGGGTGCTGTTAACTGGTGCTGTGTCCTCTTTTATTTCTTTATGAAATCCTTTTGTAAGGATACATTCTAGTGAAAAGGCGTGTGTGTTTTGTAGAAGCTAGCCCAGGATCTTCTTCCTGGAACACTGCAGTAGTAGTTGGTTGTCTCCACGTGGCTCAGATTAGTCATCGTTTGCTCATTAGTCACTCAACGACGTCTCTTTCATAGGCGATGCCACACTACAGGGTAGATCAGTATTGCTCATTTATGCATAGCAGACTGTGTGTCAGCCTTTCATGTTGAACACTTGATTTGTTTCGGCGATTCATAGCCTGTGCTCTGCAAATGAACAGGGAAGAGGAAGGGCTTTGCCTGTGCCGGGAAAGAAGCAGTGAGCGTTTTCTCACAATGTGCGGTCACTGTAAAAACTCCTCCCTGTGACTGCTGCGTGGCCTTTTCTTATTTTATTTTTGCCTTTCACTATAAGCTGTTTCTCATGACAAATGGAGGCTGAAAGCTAGTGAGTATTGCAAGGGAATAGCTGGTGTCAGTGCTTAATTTATACCTGACTGACTGCAATGTGTCTGACAACACCAGCTTTGTCGGTTGTTCACCTTACTTTGCCTATATAACCATGCTGTGTTTGTTTAAATGGTATAGTCTATTTACACAGGCCCACAGACTGTACTACTCTCGCTACATAATCTGTCTACCCATGCCATCTTTTAAGCACACAAAGGCTCTTGCTTGTGATGACGAGACATTCCTACAGTACTGCTTACCTCCTCAAGTCCATTTCTATGGCACCAGCAGTGGGTTGGTGTATGGGTGGTGGTGCCAAATGGTCATTGGGGAGGGGAAAAAAAACCACACAATCCCCACAGCATGATGACGTATCCAGGTGTGAACCCCACTGGCTAGACATGATGAGGGACAAATGGGAGCAGATTTCCAATAGCAGCTGGGTCCATGCCATTTGAATAGCATAGTGTCTAAATGAAGCGTGTTCACCAGCTAACCTTGGCTTCATGGCATGGACTCCGTGAAGCGCAGGCTACCTAACCTAGCTTAACGTGATTGAATTTGAATCCATTCGTGTTGACCGTTTCTTGTTCCTTTTCTAGCTACAAATGTCCTATGTTATGTGTTTCTCAAGTTAATGTGGAAATATAATCTCTAGTCTTTGTTCATGAAGCCTGGAGAGAATGTGTGTCATGTGTGCGATCAGTTTTAAGCAGTGTGAGACACAGGCCTACTAGAGGCCCGGGCTAAGAAATGATAGGAATTCACTTGTAGTAATGCTTCTTTCTTCCTTGTGCTCTGTTTCCCACCCAGCTCTTGAGTCTTGACCAAATCCTAAAGCAGATGTACAGTGAGTCTTTGCATTAACTGTCCCTTTTTGGAAGCTCAGAGCTTCAAGCCCCTTTTACCCCTAGGCATGCCCTACTGTTGTGTTTGAGCGTGCTGTTTTACCTTTACAACACAGCTGGGCCAAGAAGGCTTTGTTTATGGACAGTTTCCATAGGGTGATGACTAGCTAGGCAAAGTGGGTGTGCACTTGGAGCGATATTACATATCTACTCCATTTGGCAACATGGGCATATGTTTTTAAGGTGAAATTCAACCTCATATGAAATTCCAAGTCTAAAATGTGCCATTAGATTTAGTTCTGCTTCAAAGAGCCTTTACTAAATCTTCCCAACATGTATACATTGTATACAATTCTGAGCATTCTGAAAATGGCCTGACATTGGCCTATTTTGTAAAGGACTAATGAACTAAAGCAGCTGTGATAAATGTGAATTTGGCTCAGACTCTTGCAGAAGCGACATTCTGCCTGTGGAAATTTACTGGAATGCTTTTGAATGTTATGGGTTGAGGATGGGTTTTTAACAAAGCCAGGTTTTCCGACCACCCTACCTTTGACATACACTCTTGACCTAATTATCCAGCCAACAGCAGGAAGGAAGCTTGTTGTATTTATTGTTTTACATTATGCCCTACAATCTATCAGTAGCAGACATCACAGTCGGTTAATTTTTATTTATGTCATGTCTGCCATTGAACAGATTTACCTTGTGTGGGTGAATTTAGGCTGCATAAAAATACATTCAGTACCAGGAAGAAACCCAGTGTTAGTTACGCTAACAAGTAGTCAGCAACCACAAGCAGATAACTAGGCTAACAAACATCTGTATTAGTCTCACAATGCCTTGTGAAACAGGTCAGGTTGGATAAGTAATTTAGTGACTGGCAGCTGTGAGCTATTGAAGTGGTTCCTGTTTGTATGTAACCCACTTGAGTATTAGAAAAGTCACTGCCAAGCTGGAATGTTCCCTTTTTTTAATGCAATGAATCTCCGACGTAGGTAGGCCAATTCTAATCAGGCTTTAACGTCTCTTAGCTTGGAGCCCAGGGTGTGCAATTGCAGCACAGACTTTCCACAAGTTAAACCAATTGCCACAGCTCTGTCGCAATGCAGAGTGTGGCTGGTACTGTTTCTCCACGAGCCACACTGCACAGAAATGTCAGGCCATTTTGCTGAATGTAGCCAAGCAAGAGGCATGCGCCTGACTGAGAATCTTGGCTCAGCGGGTTCACGCTGCCTCTCCCGAAGCGCTGTCTCTCAGAACACCCCCTTTCACTGCATGGCTTTGCCAGCAGCCTGGTGCCAGCTTTCGTCAAGGTGAATGGCAGTGGCTCAACAGCACACAACCCTAAGGGATGCTTCCTATCCCGGCCGAGCGTCATTCCACACGGGGCCGCTACGTGCGGCGGTGTCACGCACGCTGTTTGTTTAGGGGCTAGGATAGTGTGACATCAAGCGTCTGTGGCTAAATTAGGGCAGAAACAGGAGCCGAGGTGTGCCTACCAAAGTGGAACTAGCACCGCATGAGCAGCGGGCGAGAGAGAGAGAGGACAGCCAGGGCAAAGCGGGTGTCGCCTTACCCTCGTCCCCTCCCTACCATTTGTATGCAGGCACACTGAAATACGCACACAGGTCACTATATGCTGTTTAGCATGCTCTGGTTCAGGAAGGTAGTCAGACTAGCTGCACTGCAGACAGTGGAGGGGGGGGGGTGTATTATTCTGCCTGCGTGTGACAGCCCCACCCCCCCAACCATCTCTGGTGGGCTTAGGTCTCCCAGTTGGCCTGCGGTTGTGACAAAGAGAGTGTGTGTGTGTGTGTGAGACAGACAGACAGTCTGGCTGCTGTCAGCTGGTCTGATGATGACACTGTTTGCTGGCTGAGAGCTAGTGACCAGAACAAGCCCGTCGTCCTGAAGAGGACACACGTGCAATGAGCATTATGTCAGTCAGAGGAGGTGGTCTGAAGTGTGGTGGCGTAACTCGACGTGTATATTCAGTGAGCCACGCGTTGTAGCGTGTTCCTGTAATGTGTGAGCGGTTTTTGTGATCAGTAGAAAACCTTTTTTTTTTAAAGAGCCTTTCCTCCGGTGTGGTTGTGACTAACAGGCCTGTGTCTGTTCTCTTCCTCAGGGCCATCTCTCAGAAGGTCTGGTCACCAAGTGGTACCGGTCTCCTCACCTGCTGCTGTCGCCCAACAACTACACCAAAGCCATCGACATGTGGGCCGCCGGCTGCATATTCGCCGAGATGCTGACGGGCAAGACGCTGTTCGCAGGTGTGTATTGATTGGCCGCCACCAATGCAATGTTCTACTTCTCTGCTTACAGCAGCCACACCCTGTCCTGCAGGCCAGGATGACAGGCTTGTAAAAGGTATAGCTTACCGTATGTGACGCACAGAGGGATATGTGTAGCAACACTCTATCCTCCATTCTCTGTCTTTTTGTTCAGAGCTCCCAAGGCAATATTAGCCTCTATGTGTAACTTACATAGTAGGCTACTAGGGATGCACCGATCTGGATAATTTTTTTTGGACCGATACGATTGCCGATTTTCAGTCTGCAATATCGGCTGATACTGATTTTATACTCTTAAGATGTATTATTCATACATTTAAGATGTTTCGCTCCCGAAACATTTTTATGCACAGTGAGCAAATATTTCACTTCACTGCCATGTAAATGGCACAATCAATAGATGGATAGTTTTGTGCTCAAATGTGTTTTGCGATAAATCATAAAATATAAATGAACGTAAGATTCATATCTTTGATAAAATATTTTGAGTGTATATACACAACATAGTTTTAAGTTCTCAGAAGTGTTAGCAATATTGATTAAAGTAGGGGGGACTAACATGCTGACAATCATGCTGCAAACTATAATTGGCTATCTCTCACTAATGCATGATTTGACTAAAACCTGTAGGTTGTTATTGTCACAGGACTTTCAGATTACCGAACTCGGAAGAATGCCCTGAATTACGTGTATATTGAAGTATCTAGTTAGTGTAAACGGCATATTTCTTTACAATTATATTTATGCATACGCTGTATGCATAATTATGCTGTATAATAGTGATTTTGATGAAAAACATCACGTTTTGAAGATTATATGTTCTTAAGTTTGCTGACAAAAGAGTGCCACATCTTGGAATTTCCAAGACCGGAAGACTATAAATCAGTTTTTAAATATTTTGGATAGGTTAAACGGTCTCCACATTACATTCATTTAAAGAAAGCAATGTCTTTCTATCCCTCCCCTGACAGCCATTTAATTGACAACAAAGATAGTTTTTCCATATCGGCCATTAAATAGGAAAATCTGAATGCCACGATCTCGTATTTTGAGTGGAAAACGTCCGATTCCGATCTATCGGTGCACCCATAGCTACCTAATATCAGCAGGGTGTTACTGTGAGCCATGCACTAAGCAAACAGGCGCCCATCTCTGAACCGCGTGTTTGAATGCCTACATATTGACATGGGCCTTTACACCGTTTGTTCCCAGGAGCCCACGAGCTGGAGCAGATGCAGTTGATCCTGGAGTCCATCCCGGTGCTGCGCGAGGAAGACCGGCAGGAGCTCCACAGTGTCATTCCCGTGTTCATCCGTAGCGACATGTCACAGCCTCACACACCACTGGCCAAGTTGCTGCCTGACATTAGTGCCCAGGGTGGGTTCACACACTACTACACATGCGTAGGAGTGCTCTATTGACACATTGGGGCAGGGGGGGGAAACAACATTTTTGGCATCTGCAAATGTTTGTGTGCCCTCAGCTTCAACACGGTAAGCTTCCCACTCTGAGTCAAATGACAAATTCACTGACTAAACATCTGAAGTTCCATGACCTATTTTGGATGGAAAAACAGCCCACTAGAACGTAGGACAGCCGGCATGGCAATAATTAACGAACGGAATGTGGTGATAGTTCACATAGCTACTACTCATGTAAACATTCAGACAAGTTTTGTTGAGGCGTCTACAAATATTATACGACACCGAGCATTTTTATTAACGGCACAAATGTAAACATGTTGCAAACCAAATTCCCTCTTATCATAAAATGTTACTTCAAAAGTGATAACATACCCTGACTTATCATGTCTGAAATAGATACTTTTTTTTTAATCCAATGAAATTCCATAAACAGTGGGAACCCCTGACACAGGCTTGGGGTTATTATATCCCCACGTTCCATCACTCGGTCACCTCAAACAACTCCATAACCTCCCTCTGGTTTACTCTGCAGCCCTGGATTTTCTGGAAAAGATCCTGACCTTTAACCCTATGGACCGACTGACTGCGGAGGAAGCGCTAGCCCACCCCTACATGGCCGACTACTCCTTCCCCCTAGACGAGCCCATCTCTCTGCACCCCTTCCACATTGAGGATGAAGTAGATGACAGCCTGCTTATGGACCAGAGTCACAGCCACACCTGGGACAGGTAGACACACATTTAGGACCAATTTACCTTCTCTCTCTCTCCGTGTGTGTCATCTGCAGCAGAGTCTAACAGTGTTCTCCATCAGGTACCATGACAGCCAGCTGTCTGAAGTTGATTGGCACCTGCACAGTACCCATGAACCGGACGAGGTTCAGGTGGACCCACGGGCTCTCTCTAACGTCACCGATGAGGAGGAGGTTCAGGTGTGTGTGTGTTTGCATGCCTGCGTACGTTTCCGTATCATCGGGACAATGTAATTACACCAAACGTGTCTATAAAGAACGAATTGGCTACAATACCATTTTCTGCCACCAGGTGGACCCGCGCAAGTACGCGGACGGCGAGCGGGAGAAGTTCCTGGACGAGCCGTCGTCGGACTGCTCCCCCGTGTTGGCCCCGGAGCGCTCGTGGCAGCAGGACGAGCACCACGAGAACAAGTATTGCGACCTGGAGTGCAGCCACACGTGCAACTACAAGGCCGTGTCCCCCTCCTACCTGGACAACCTGATCTGGAGGGACAGCGAGGTCAACCACTACTACGAGCCCAAGCTTATCATCGACCTCTCCAACTGGAAGGAGCAGCAGAGCAAGGAGCGGGCCGAGCGCAAGGCCAAGAGCAAGTGCGAGAAGAACGGCCTGGTGAAGGCCCAGATAGCCCTGCGGGAGGCCGAGAAGACTCAGGGCCCCGCGGAGAAGGACCGCGCGCAGGAAAAGCACCGGACGCAGAGCCAGGCCTTCGACTTTGACTCCTTCATCGCCGGCACCATCAAGCTGAGCCTCCGGCCGGAGCCGGGGCCAGAGGCGGGCCTCCTGAGCGAGGTGGGCCTCCTGAACGAGCTCAACTCATCCGTCTCCCAGCTGGAGGCTCCGCGCTCAGGCTCGGCGTCCAAGACCATCAGCCGGGAGAAGGAGGAGAAGTGTCTGGTCAACCTGGCCCAGCTGGGCGGGGACGGTGTCAGGCCCGCCCAGCCCTGGGAGAGCTTCGGGGGCGGCCAGACGAGGGAGGACAGCGGCTGTTTGATAGACGAGGCGTGCTGGGACCTCCGCAAAGAGGACCAGCGGCTCCTGAAGGAGAGCACGTACACCAGCTACCTGGACCACCTGCTGGGCCGCAGGGACGAGGCAACGGCCGGGGAGAGCTCCCCTCGACCCGAGCGGGAGCCCTCGGAAGACGGGGAGCTGGAGGAGGGGTTCCCGGGCCGGACGGGGGAGATGGTGTTTAACGTGCAGCTAGACGCCTTGGTCCTGCCCGCCCTTGACGGTCCCGACAACCTGCCTCTGAGATCCACCCAGGCCTGCCTGGCCCCCGCCGCTGTCAAATGCTCACCGCAGATCGCGCACAAAACCTACAGCAGCATCTTCAAGCATCTGAATTGAATTAAAGAGGAAGAACGACCGCCCGCACGTGGCAAAGTCTAGGCTGTTCGTTTTTTTTTTTGTATGTTTTTGTTATTTTAGTCTTACCCTAACCTTTACTTGAATCATTTCATACATTTTATTGTGATGTACCATTGTTTGTTTAGATCTTTCAGGATATGAATTTGAAGGGGCAGTTCATACTGACAGTGTTGGTCTCCACTGAGCCTGGCTTATGTTGAGCATCTGCACCGCTACTGGCAGTGTGCACACATAGTGTAAACTTAGTCGGCCGTCGCAGGGAAAGAGCTGGGAGATGGGTGGAACTTGGGTGGAACATGGGAGACACTGGGGTACTGAAGTGACAGTAAGTCAACTGACTGGGGTTGGGGGGAGATTAGTCTTGATCAAGGAGATGGTAAGACACATTGTCACCAATATCATTACTGTAGGCATTTAACTTTTTTTGGGGGGGTGGAGTTAGTCACTTTTCTGTGTACGTTAACATTTATGTTTTGGTCCCCTTCCCTAAAGAAAAGCTTCCTTAATTAATAGCCCTTTCATACTGTAAAGTTGTTTTCCACATGATGCCAGCAGATTATTATTAGTAGGCGTTAATGTAAATGTGTTATCTACCTCAAGGTAACAGCTGCGAGAGACACTCAAAGCCGCACTAGTGCTTTACACACGACCATCCTCATGCCATGAAGTGACACGGTCCAGTAGTGTATTCCGTCTGACTTAAACATTAAACAGAGACGCGTTTCAGTAATCATTATTTATTTCTAGCAGACATGCAATATTTATTTTAACGAAATGCGTTCTTTTCAGTGTAATTATTGGAGATTGATAGGTCAAACAGACTTGGCTTCCATTTTTCTGGCACTACGAGATGCGCAAATGTTAATGGTTTGGATGCAAATTTGAATTTTATGTTTGAAAAGAAGTTGGAGCTTTCAGATTTCCATCAGTTTTGTTTATTTTTAGCAGGCGATGTTCTTTTTATTTTTTTGTTATTTATAGGTGCATTCTGTCTTTTGCAAAAAAAATAGCTTTGTTTTAAAGAAGCGCCTACAAGTCTTAATTTTATTTTATTTTATCTAAATGTATTGTAAATTGTGTGCATGGAGGCAAGAGAAGGTACAAAGTTAACAGTGAAGTATGATGTGCGTCATTAATTTCATTTCAATTGTAAGTTTTATTTTATTTTTTAAATTCCTATCCTATATACTTTTTCCAAGCAAGCATGATAAATTAGATTAAGGAGTAGCATGTAGAACACTTACAATTTTATGTTTGCCTTAAAAGGCTGGCTCTTATTTTTATTTTGTGATCATTGGTTCACTGTTCTACAAAATAAAAGTACTGGCAAGAGGTATTATGTTTATTTTGTTTTTAATGTTTTGTATGAATCTCTCCCAGATATAATGTATAGCTTTAAGTGTCAGAATTAGCATCCAGGAGGTTTTATATGTTGTACAGTGGCAGAATGATAAAATCTGTCCCAATTGATTAAATGAGCAGATTGCAGTCATGTTACCACTTTAGGCAAATCTTAAATTTATTCAGACTAAGTAACATTCAAAGCCTTGTGGTACCAAACCACCTACTAGTTAAGTGTGAGGTTAACTGATTAAATTAATCCAGTCACTTGCAATTAATTTTGAAAAATGCCTGCCCTCTTCTAAACAGTTGCAATGGCTGGCTCTCCATGTAACAAAGTATCTGCCATGTCAGGTGATTTATTATATTCAAGCCGTAGAGCGGAAAAACACGGGCAAGCCTTAAATACATGGTTAGATGCAACTCTCGGCTGCTTGACCACTATAGGTCAGAGATGCCTTCTCAGAATACATATTCCCTCCTGAATGCAGGGACTACAGTATGTTGCAGTGCATACTTTTTAGCTAATTTACTAAAACAAACTACAGTATCGGTAATATTATTAGCATGTAGCCTTTAATGTACAGACTTTGAGGCCACTGGCCTTACAATTCCTACTGGTTATTATGCACAGCATAATTGTTATTTGGAACTAAATACTCTGACCAGCTAGATACAGGCTCAGTCTACAAAACTTGACAGTTATAGGCTGGATACACATGCCTGATTAGTTTGAATGCAGATTGGCTTGAGTTTTACCTGGTGAGGTCATTAGTCTGTCTGCTTCCTTGAACATAATGTACCTCTAAACATGGTTATTATTAAACCCTATTGGCATATTCATATGAAACAACTACTCACAACACTTATACACAACCTCATGCTCAAGATAAAGCACATTATTG
>JAODVN010000018.1:966774-987447 GCA_025434125.1 Chologaster cornuta
AGAGAGAGAGAGAGAGAGAGAGAGAGAGAGAGAGAGAGAGAGAGAGAGAGAGGCGAGTGCCAGGCAGACGAGAGCTGACGATATACAAGATGTGAGGAGGTAAACAACAGCAGGCCCGGTATAAAGGTGGAGGAGCGAGGGAGCTGCAGGGAGATAATAAATGTAGCAGCACATGTTGTGACATCTGTCTTTATAAGTGTTATCTAATTTGCAGCAGGATATTTCAACAATGATCAAAACTGACGGGAATATGTTATAACGGGGATTTAGGTTTCACGTCCGTCACTATCCACAGATGTCTTCTCTCAGCCAAGGACGCCTTGATAAGGAGCCTCTCGCAGCAGTATAATGCAATGTGCCAGAATGCAAGCAGCTTTCCATAGCCAAGACTGACAATTCACAACACACTCCGCCGTACAGTACGTCGCACAGCTTACATTGCTAATGCAGCTTTGGGAGAATTTCTAATGGGGCGTTCTTTATAAAGGGCCTTTGACTGTATGTTTGAGACCGGCACTCTGTTGGTCTATTTCTAATGCAAGAAATGGGTTTGTGGTTGTACAGGAAACAATCTGGGATGCCTGAGTAGAAGCTTTTGTCACGTCTCAAGGAGGACACCATCTTGAAATATTGATGAAATCAATGACATGAGGGAGCTATCATTTGACAGTGGTGCTCTTGATTCAGGAAGAACATAACACCAGGAAGATGGTTGTGTACTTTGTGGTGATTTATACATTTTACAGCGCACATGTGTGTTCACCTGCAGTGGTGTATTACGGCTATAGTGAACCTTAAAAATCTTTCACAAAAGGATTGAATGATTTTTGTTATTTTTCTACTGGGTTAGCCTGCTGTCAAGGTATATGCAGGTTGAGGAAATTGGTAGAACTTTTGATAGAAAAGTTTATGACACCGGCTTATAATGAACGTTTTAAAATAATTAAAATACAGTTGCTTTTCAATTCCATTAGAAATGTTGCATATTTTTTTCTGCATTTTGAATATGTATACCACTGGAATATACTAATTGCCCACATAACCTAAATGACCCATTTGATCTGCACCATTCATTCACACGTTTAACATGTTTTTCGGAATATAATTGGACATTTTCTTTCAGTCCATAGCATAGTTGTGCATAATTAACTGTGACTTCAAAATGTAACAGTCTTTAGTAAATAGCCTCTGTAGAATCCTTTATGTTTTTAAGTCACACATTAATATGGAGAATTAATTGGAAGGCCTTGGTGGCAGTGTGTTTTGACACAGGTCTGGGGCTGTAATCATGTGGAGGAATTAGTGGAGCTCATTGTTTTCTATGAATCAAATGAAGATTTGTACAGTGCCTGTGTGAATGTACCTCTCTTTCCATATCAAAGAGGCACACACTACAACCAGGCAGTAATTAAAATGTGCTGGATTTTGATCTCATGAACATGGACACTTACACACAAGCACGCACACGCACAAATACATACATGCGCACACACCAATGCAGTGCACATATTGACAGTTATGCAGTAACTGTAGACCTGGACTGAGACATATCAGGTTTTGTGAGTTGTTTATTAAACATGCCCACAATGTTCCTTCTTTTGGACTTTACCGTCAAACGCATCATGCCGTTTCACAAACACAGATGGCTTTCTCTGTTGCCCCAATGCATCGCACATGATTTCTTCCATTAAGCGACCGTGTTGCAAAACAGTAGCAATATTAAAAGGTCAACATCTTCTTATTGGATTGTCAGACAGTCCTTTGTGACTTCTCTCCTCCTGGAATCGGAGAAGCGCTGAAGATCTGAGATTGTGTCTTGTGAGTGAACGGGGGAAAAGAGATTAGTGTAATGTGGCCCTTGTGCTCCTCACACACAAAGGCTGTAGAACAAGCCTTTCCTTGTGATCCCTCCATTGTGTTTGGATCAGGACTTCCCAAGGGCTAGCCTTGGACTAAGCATAAAAGGACTTGATGAAAATATCAGAGAGAGAGAGAGAGAGAGAGAGAGAGAGAGAGAGAGAGAGAGAGATGCGAGGACATAGCGTAGAATACCACTGGGATGGTTTTCCAATGGTAGGCAGTTCCAATAATACTGAGCATGAATGCAACACGGTAGGTGTAATAGGAAGCCAAGTGTGTCAATTTGACACTCTCATAATTAGCTATCACTGATTTATGATAGGATTGATCCAACAATACACAAAGGCCACATTCAGCATTCCTTCATATATTGGAGATTAGAGGGCAGCCATTCTCAGAGCTCCTCTACAGGTCCCCATTCACAGCACCGGCCCAACCATTAGACATTAGCCAGTTGGTGGAGGTTGACAGCCGGCCTGGTATCTGCCAGCTTGATCTGACATGAGATGTAAAATATGCTCCACGGCTGTGACTAAGCCAGACAATCTGGATGCTTTGCTTCCCAGTGCAGCCTGAAGGATACTGGGAGCTGTTCTGCTGGCAGATTTATTTCAGTTGATAAGAAATGGCAACTTGGCGTGTGTGTGTGTGGTAATGCGGGTGTGCCTTTGTTTATCTGTGCACTCTTGCTAGTGCATGTGCACGAGCACGCAGGATTGTGGCGCTCACTATGCAGGTGAAGCATACCACAGAGCTTGTCGTCTTCTGGTCATGAGCTGACGTGAGTTCAGCAGACAATCTAATATAATCAGTCATTTTGATCTGTGACTTACAAGACTGCCGAAGTGATTTGAACTCTGCTGTTATGAGTTTTCTAAATAACCTCATAACAAATTGTGGACTTGTACAAATGCCTTAAGACATCAATATGTGTTCTATATACAAATGCATGTCTTATTTAGTTCTCATTTAAGAGAAGAAGAAAAAAGCATCTCCCACCACTGAACCCGTGGCTTGCCAGATATGCATTAGCTCAGTGGGAAGGAAACAAGGCCTATCCACTGCTTGCATTATGGAACAGTCACTGTGCCATCTAAAGCAGGCAGGGAAATTATATGGAAAAGAAAGGGTGCATTGTGCCCAACAGTTTTTGTGTGGAAAATGGTAATGAACATTGCCAAAAATAAATCAAAGTGACAAAAGAGGGAGGGTGGGCAAATAGATGGAAAGAGCCTTGTGGCTAGAGCTCTGGTGAAGTTAGCGGTTGTCAAAGCATCCCTTTTTGTCCAAAACCGCGTCTTTTGTTTCCTTTCTGAATAATGTTTTTACACTGACTTGGATTTGTTACAGGGCATTCACTCTCGATGTGCATTATACCAAAATGGCTTCAACAGACCCAGTCACATGCTCTCTCTTGGTCTCTGCTTCCTGTCGCTCTCTGTTTTCTCTCCTTCTCTTTGACGTTGTCTCTCGCTGAGAGAGATTTTGTTAAGTGAGAGTCTATTGTTGCTTCAGACTAAAGACACTATAGATAATGTTTCAGTGTCAGTATAAGGATACCAAACTCAATCTCCTATTCTCCTTCATATAGTTGTAGAGGAATATCTTATTTCCCGTGGCATAAATAGTGAAAATGTAATGTGAGACACTGAATAATTACCCATATTAATACAATTATGAAGTTACTCCATACATTTGACCCCAGATTAGTAAACATTTAACAATAGCCAATTCCAAATGAAAATATTCTCACATTAAGTTTATCATAATACGTTACTACTCACTACAATGTTATAGTAGTTTCTCTGTGCTAAATGTATGAGCCTATACACATCAAATAATAAACATTAGGGTGGAAAATGTGAAGTTTCAACTTTTAATCAAAATTATGTTAAAACTTTAAAACGTACTGCTTGTACGTGTTTATGAATCTAATGCATATGGCTGCGGAAACTTTACCCCAACCCCAGAATTGTCCACTTTGAAGTGCGTTGTCTATTTTCTGACCAAAGCATCTGATTGGCTATACTCCACTGCTCTAAGCAGATACTGATATAGTAATGACAGTGTTTTAGAGGAAAGCCAGAGGCAGTATCGGGGGCAAAAAAAAGAAAAGAAAAAAATCAAAGTTTTCGATAAACATTTTTGAATGTAACTGAAAAAGCGAGCTGCAGAAATGACAGAGAAAGCTTGTGGTTTGGCCCTGCACTGAATTTCCCATGAGCCTCTTTGACAATTTCAGAGGATAGCCACTCTGGCACACGCCAACCGCCCACAACACACTCACACACACACACACAGACACACATGTTCTCCTGCAATCCTGATCTTTGCCAAGTTGTTCATGAAGATAAAACTCCCCAGATCATGGCGTCATGGAGAAGATGATGGATGATTGACAGGCGGTCAACCCATCAGCTCCCTGTCCACCCTGAGGTGTGGCTGAGATGAACACCTGCATGGCTTCATCTAATCTAATTATAATTAGATTGTCAATCTAATTGACAAGCATACTGTACAGTACACCTGCAGTCTTGCCATTGCACTGTGTGCCCTGTGTGCTGGACAGGCTTATGGACTGTCATACGCAGCAGGCCTACACCACGTTGGTGGTTTGTGTTGGCAAGGAGAAAGGCTTTATATCCATGGCAAGGGGTGCGGCTGAGGTACAATATGCCTCCTCATCTTAAGCAAGGCTAAATTTATTGGTTACCATCTGCAGGGTGGAGAAGCATGGTCTGTGGCCAGGCCAGAGAAAGGCTTCTAATTAAACAGTCATCATTATCAACTTGTGGTCAGCGCTCATCATCGCCAACACTGGCTCTCCAAGATGAACATGGAATTATTGAGGCTTTCCTTGAAGCACATGTTGGACTGAATTAGAATGGAAGAAATAGGAGGAGAAAAGTGCTAGAGAGAATGCTTTTTCCTTGGCAAATCGCAAGGCCCTTTTGCCATATTCACTCCGGTTTAAACACTTACCCGACATCAGAGAGACCAGTATGAGCTCCGGTTCTGCAATAGGCATCAGCGCATGTAAAGGGGAGCCTTTCGATCATTTCAGTTAGTGAAAAAGGGTGTGCCTTCAGTCTACGTATCACTAGAGGAGCCTTCTTTTGAGGCCGACAGCTCTCTTAATATGTTATTTCATGGCTTGATGTGTGAGTGACATAGAGGCACTCGAAGAGGATGGCAAAATGGTTTATTAGGACCTAATTAAAGGCCTGTGATTAAAGAGGAAGTGACTGTGATTAGGAGAGTCGTGGATGATGTGGTAAAATGGATGAATATTCAGCGCGGAGACGAGTACCAGTGTCTGCACTCGTCTTGAGTGATGCCTGCGCAGGCGTGTGTGTGTGTGTGGGTGTGTTAGCCGGTTTTGAACTTAACCCACTGAGCAGAACATTAAAAAAAGGTGTCAGTAGCAAATATTGTCACAGCCAACAGTGTCTTTCTTATAATGCAGCTTGCATCATGTTATAATCATGTTGATGTCCCAGATTGATTCTTGTTTTTCTTAGTTATCAGTGCGGCATGCAGGAGTAATGCACCGCACCTTTACAACCAATTGAACACAAAAACCATGAGGAATGTGGAGCAAAGTCGGGTCAGCTTCAAGAAGCCTAGAGCACTTGCAAAGAATCACACATTCTTGTGAACTTCAAAGAATGCACAGTTTAAGCAAAGAGATAAATGGTCTCATTATTGTTAGCATCCATCAATGAAGAGATTAGTTTTGGATTATACTTTTTTTTTCATTCTTTTTTGGCAAAACACTTTCAGCCATGTGATAGCCACTGCCATTTAGAAATCAGTTATGGAGTGTTCTGAGGAGAAGATAGGCAGCAGGGCCTTGCGATTTAACAATTTCACATCTGACTTCCTCCTTAAAATGACAGTGCCTTACCTGCCTATTAGGTGCTTTGATTTCTCCCTTACATGCCTTTGCGCTCTGAGAGGTATTCATAATAAGCTTAAACCTTTCTGGCTTCATTGCTGAAGGCTGCTTATCTCTTGGCTATTCAAGAAAAAGAAGGGTAATATTTTTTCCAATTTCAACATTTTACTGTTAGACTGTAGCCTTTCTTCAGACCACCTATAGCTGATTGTTGTTGAGAACAGACAGACAGACAGACACACACACTCTTCACTTACACGTAGACGCACGCGCGTACACACACACACACACACACACACACACACACACACAGCTAGAGAGATAATTGTTGTATGGAACCCTTTTGTTTTCATGCTTTAAGTTATTATTAATTCAAAATTTATTTGAAATGTCAGGTTTCTGTAAAACATTATTAGTTAATGCAATACAGAGAGAATGTTCTTAATCTCCTCTATTACATTTTATGGATGTTATGCTGTACGGTAACTCAATAGTCTTGTTATTTTACATTTTATTTGTTGAAAAACACATTGATCACCAGTCTGCAGGCCTTTAAACTGGCTTCTTGCCTTTACTAGAAGAATAAATCAAACTTAGTTGTTTTTAGTGATTTCCTTGCATTACAGTGAACATAATTTCCAGAATATCTTTGTTATATTGATGTCCTACCAATGCATTACTCAGAGAATGCACGCTACTTACAATGTAGGTTTTTATGTAGTGGAAGATATGTTTGTAAAACAAGCTGTATCACCACTGCTGGAAATTGTAATAGGAACTTTGACCCTGGAAACAAAACAGAAGTTTGTTTATACATTTTTTGCGGTTGCGTATGCAAATTAGAAAGCATGGTAATCTATTATCTTATTTTAAAGTAGGTGGCGAGGGGCCGTGTACAGCAGGAATGTTTTGTTAATGGCATTGTCAGTGTATGATGTTCATCATTCTATTCAGTTATGCAAAACATGTTTTGCATTCACATATAGATGGAGATACTGTAACTGTGCCTTCACACCTAATACTTCTTGACCGTATTAATTTATTATGTAATAATGTTTTCTATGATTGCCATTTTTCCACTAAAGCAAAACCTTTGAAAACAGCAGAGGACAATGGAACCAACTGTGTACTGACTCTAGACAGGCAGAAGGCCCGTTATCTACAGTACTGTAGCTGCTAATACATCACTCACCACTGCCTCTGTGGGAATGTTGCAGTAAACCAATCAGAGATGCCTGGTATAGCCAGACCTAAATTCACTTAATGAATAATGTCTGGCAAGGCAACTTTGGAAAGCCAGTAGTACCAGTCGTTTCCTCCTACTTGGCGTGGACCTCTGATTGATTGTGGTACTATAACATATAATCAATCGCTGTTGCTACAACTGTTTTGATAGCCTCATCTAGCTCTAACAACACGCTTGATATCATCTCACTAACCCACCCTGATTGGACTGCCAGCAGGGTGGGTGTGAAAATGCTAATGCAAACAAGGTTTCCAGACCACAATCTTAGTTAGGACTTCGTAGGCCAATCAGAAGCATTTATGTAATGTTTAATGTGTTTAATGTCTTAAGAAAACTCATGCATTCTACCACGTTACTGTCAGAGACACTCCATGATGATATTTTTTTTACTTCTGCCTTTTGTTTGGCTAAAGAACAGCCCCAACCCTATCTGTAAAGGTATTCACACAGCCGTCTCAATAACATTAGTGCTTTCAGACTGAATGTGGCATGTTCCTCCAGACTAAACTGAAGCTTTTCATGACAAAATAATGTCATCTAATGTCATAGATAAATGCAATAAATCAATGTAGCCTTTCTACAATGTAGTGGACTCACATGAGGCTGCAGCCAGACCTTGCAGTACCGGTAGCTACAGTAGCTTGTTCCTGTGCTTAACCATGAGCTTCACCTATGCCATGCTATAATGACCTCCCAAGGCATGATGGGAACATTTGAACTGTTTCACAATGTTTTTCTACCCCCTCGTTTTACCCTAAGTATAAAATGTGCCCAGCAACATGGGATATAGACTAGAGGTTATGATGTCAGTTGTTATTGCTGGATATGTGTACTAGGAAATTTTGGATTATTTTCCAAAAATCTGCAGCGCAGACTGCATTATGTCACAAAGGCCACATTGTAACAGGTTTTACAGTGGAGTGTGTCTCTCTGTCTCCATGCCTTGTTCTTGACCACCGTCTGTGCTCAGTCCAGACAGTGGTCCTACTTCATTACCTTTTCCTCTCCTTGTGCTAGGATCAATGCACAATGGGCCTAGGAGACCTGACATCAGCAGCCTTTCAAAGTGGGGGTCAGGAACCCCTGAGGGGCCACGTAATGCTTTTTTGGAGGTGCCGGGAGATCACTTCAAGATGGATTATGTTTAACAATATATTCATATGTTGTTTATATACACTATATATTATGCTATTTCACTTTCAAAACTCTTACAATGGCAGCAATGGTTGCTTTTATATAAAATGGAATACAATGTAATAAAAATAAACCTTTTATTTTAAGTATCAGGCCTATATAGCAATTTACACATTTATTCTATGTATGATTACGCTTGATAACATTACATTATTAGTGTAGGATTGTTTTGTAATTATGGTTGTATCCAAACGTTTAAGTTTGAAGTCAGCTGTACAGTATATACAATGTGCCCTCTCATACGATGACCGATTAGTTTTCTCTTCTGTCTCTCAGAGAAACTGTGCATTATGGCATGGGATATATTGTCCAACGGAGAACCACACATCTCCTGTTTTCACATTAATTGAATTTGCCACTAATATATGCTGGCGGGAGCCGCTTACCTTGTTTACTGCCTGACTGTAGCTGTTATTTGACCTTCACATTTCAAAGGTTCTTTTTTCAATCCAGCAAAAAACTGTTAAGCTCAATTAGAGCAGTGATCAGTACCTCAAACACTACATTTGTTTCCCCTGGGGTGACAGGCCCACTAGAACCCTGCTCCCCACACGCGCACGCACACACACACACACACCCTTGTCTCCCAGTCCCACAGGAAAAGGAGGGGGTGAAATCAGAGTAGAGAGATGTGGGTGGGGGTGGGTGTAAAAGGAGAATGAGAGGGAGGATTGGGTGGGCTTGCCCTATAGTTCCTGCCATGTCACTAAAGATTTGTGTCTTCCCTTTAAATCATTTCCCTCTTTAGGAGATTAAGAAGGCAGAAATATTCACAAAGCGATCATTTTCGTTCCCCCTAAACAGACTCATTTGCATTCGCAAACGTTGATATTAATTGTGGGTTTCTGGAAAGACATGATCATTGCAACTGTGAATAAAACCAAGATGTTAGAGGTTATGATGTGAAATGTGAAATGGCTACAGGGGCCATGGGATACTGCATGCACCAATCACTCTTTGGTTCACACTGTGACCTCATACGCTGCAGTAACAGACTTGTTCTTTTGTTTATATGACCTTTGATTCTTTCTAAAGATATCAGTTCTTTCCCCCCCAAACATATGGAGGACTGCATTTGTTTATCTTGAGTCAAGCCACTTGGTTTGGTTATCCTGCCTGCCTTCACACAGGCGTAATCCAAATACTGTATGCTGTTTAAACTCAAGAAGTATCATACTTTCCTAAACGTACTACATTTAGTAAAGTAGGTGAAAACCACACATATAGTAAGGTGCTGTGTAGACTCACTGGACAAAGCAACACAATTCAGGTTCTTGTGTTTTGGGTGATTGCAGTTTAGTTGGATCTTGTAAATTCTCTATAACCTATAACTGTTATAAAATAATCTTTATTGTAGATATTTTGATTAGCTTTGATACCTGAAAGGCCAATTGTTGGCCTTTTAGGTATCAAATGTAATCTGTCACACACTTTGAGTTCATATTGGTAAAAACAGTTTGACAGAAAAGGCCACAATATAATAGTGCCCCCTGCTTCTTTTCAAACAAGAACACTGAATCATTTGCAGACACCAGTGTCTTGTTGTAACCTGATCATTTATGGATCAGTACTTGCTTTTCTGGCTTAATTCACCATGTGATTGATTTTCAGTGCAATACTGTTGGAAAACACCCACTAAATTGTGCCTGAAATAGGGATTCATTTGAATACAGATGCTTAGTCCTTGCCAGTGCAAACCACTTGGAGTCAGAAGACAATTGCAGGTTTATTATGTTGCTTCAGACAGAAGTTGTAACTCCTTTGTACACACATAGCAGTGATATTTGCATTAATATGCTTATCGTTCAAATCTATACAGCATAAATACTGATTGGAAATGCTGCTTTTAGTTTGCCCTTTGAAATAAGAAAATACATATTGCCATGGAAATTAAAGTTTTTTTCAAAACAATGGTGGCAAAATCAATACGTTGGAAATGGTGGGGTTTGCTGTGCTGGTTTAATTCCACATTTCTATGAAATTCTTGCTCATTTAATTTTGACTGTGTGAACATTACACTCGCTACTGTATTTTACGCCAGTGATGAAAAAGTCAGTGTTATTCTTCGAATGCCTTTGTTGTTATGGCATGTTTTCCTGGCACCTATATTGCATCTGCCATGCCACTAAACATTCTCCCGCATTAATCTGTGCATTATATTATTATAGTATTTGGTATATACTGTCAATCTAGACTATTAGCTGTCACTCCCTGTTTTGTATGTTGTGTGTCCGTAGGCATACATGCGTATACTATACTGTGCGTGTGCGAGTGTGCCCCGTGCCCATGCAGAGTGATGCCCCCGCTGATTCCTTCTTCCAGCTCTTTGTGCTGCAGCACTCACTCCTCAGGAGACTGGCAGGCTTCTCTAGTGTGGTCACACAAAGGCCCTGGCTCCTTTGAGGTGTTAAAAATGTCCATGTATGCATCTCCCTGGACACACACACACAAAAAAAAAACAACAAAAGCACCAAGCCCATTTGAGTCCAGTGGCGACGCTGGCAGACATTGCGGCCACGCTTTTCCACCACTCATTTCACAGATTCTAAAACCAGTATGTGGCAAACAGGATTTGAGGGGCTAAAGTGCCCCGCGAGAGCCAGGCGATAAGAGTGGGAAACGGCGTCACTCAGTAAACTAGAAGATGGGTCCCAGAAAATAAACACATTACCTGAGAGAGAGAGAGAGAGAGCGAGAGAGAGAGAAAGAGAAGCTTGTTTTCACAAGAACCCATCCCCTTTGACTTACACACACTCACACACACAGTACTGTATACACACATCTCAGTATGAATGGGAAGGGAAAGAAAGAAGAAATAAATGCGCACATCATACAATGTTTACAATGAGGGCCTCATCAGCGGGGGGAAAACAAACACATTGCTATCCCACAGTACGTTCTGTGCCTTTACTCCCTTGTTGGATGAATAATATGCGGGAGAGAATCAAAGAGAATTGATAGGCTGCCGGGGAGTGCTGTCCACCGCGGAGGAAAACATTCTATTTGCTGCTTGTTTCCCCCCCCGACACACACGCCACCCCCCGCCTCTGTCCAGATGCGCAGTAAATGGACTTTCATTCTTGTTATTTGATGCAGAGGAAATGACACCTAATGTATTTGCCGGGGCAGCGTGATAGGCTTGTTCAGCCAGAACCGCAACACACATGCTCTGTCTCTCGTAGCAAGCAGCAACACGGCTGATGGTCAATTGTACATGGTTGTTTTTTCTCTGTGTTTGACACTATGGTGTTCAGGAAATAGTGAACCTGTCACTCTTGTATTTGGACGCTTTTAAATAAAGCTATTTTGAGTGTCAGACACTCACCCACTCGTACATGACACATTAGTTGTAGACAGCCTGTACGGTAGATGTCTACATAGTTTGCCACCGCTTCACGCTGAACACCGACTGAGAGCTGTCTGGCAGATGAATAGATTTTGGAGAGGGGGAAGACCAGGTTAAAAGAGGCTGTGACAGTGTGCTGGAGCACAGGGCAAGCTGTTTGCATGTGATTGGCCGGTCTTCAACACGGTGTAACTGAATTATATGGTGAATTTTGAGTAGAACCAAAGCTTGTCTTGTCTGACAGACCAGTTGAAGCTACATGCGTTTGTGCATGCCGGTGCAGAGTTTAGCGTAGCAGTCAGAATGCTGCACTCTGGATTAGGCAGGTTACCGTACCTTCCATAACATTTAAGTGTCTACAGTCAGGCCCAACCCGGAACCCTGCCCCCAAAGCCCAGGGGTGTCCCAGCCTCATTTCATATTACACACTTGATGGTGTTGGGAGAAGATTGACTGCACCAAATTGGTATTTTGAATCAGACAATCACTTGTGTTGCAATGCTATATTACACATTTCCCTGCCAGAATATTTTCCGCAGTTCCACCGTCAAACCCTTCATAACACACGATCGCGCGCACACACACACACACACACACACGCGCGCACACACACACACGCACGCACACCCAACAACCCCTCCCCGTTTATACCAATTTCCCTGCCACCGCTGTTATAGACCCACCACATTGCATCCTAAACTTGGGTCCCCAGACCTGGTTGTGGGGCTCTGCTGCGGCAGAGATAACCGGCCAACAGGCCAGGTAGGCTCCTGTGTGCTGATGGCGTAGATTACGGCCATTGTCAAAATAACTAGCTCGGCAAAATTCCTACTTTAGCGTGTTTAGACGCGGGGGAGCGAGTGTGGATTTGGAAACGAAGCAGGAAGCGGATTTCTTTTAACATGTTGCAGATCTGGATGAAGTCCAAAAAATAAGTTGAAGTGCAGGTTTTCGCTTGCCTCATGCTTATATTAATGCATATGCACAAATGCACATGTGGGCAAACACATATGTGCACGGCACACACACACACACACACACACACACACACTTTATTTGAAGTAAAACATGTCCCATGGGCCATCGAAAGTCATTATATGTGGTTCTTGCTGAGCAGAATCTGCACCTTGCCGATAGTGTGCGTGTGTGTGTGTGTGTGTGTGTGAGTTGAGTTAAGTTGCGATGGCCTGTTTTGCTCTACATCGTCATATGATCTCAGAAGAAACAACCCTCCCTTATGTTCAGGATAAGCAAATCAAGCATATGCCTTACTGTCTAAGAACAGGAATTTGACGGTTCATTTGATATTTGGGTTGCTGTGTGCTTTTGTGTGTGTGTGAGCATGCGTGTATGCGTTTGTGTCACCTTTGGGAGTTGGCCATCACTGTCCAGAGCCAGAGGAAAGGCCTCTGGTAGAGAGAAATGCCACAGGTGGCCATGAACTCTGGTCCTTCATGTCAGCTCTGTTACTCTTAGAGGTTTGTGTTTTACTGCTCAAATCTTTGTGCTGTTTATTGCTCAATTTCCTGGCTAAGCAATTAGTGCTCAGTCGGTTTCCAAGACACAGTGATGACGGCAGAATGTTCTTCGTAACTTCTTCTGGCTGGTCACCATAGCTGGCCAGCTGTGGTCTGGCCACCATCTACTGTACTTGGCTAAAGTATGACGCTTGGTGGTTTACACAGCTGCTGGCTGTGTCTACATAAAAACATATTGTAGCAGCACTCATTTCGCTTTAACCTCTCTCTCTCTCTCTCTCTCTCTCTCTCTCTCTCTTTTGCTTGACTGACGCAGATACTTACAGCACACCAGAGGGAATAAAGAGCTTGTTTTGTAATAATGCCATTTAGATTTTTCTCATTACTTACAATTAGAAATTATTAAGACAAATAATTAGCTTAAATACATTTTCGCCTTGTTATTTACCTCATTGTTTTCAATTAGCATCACATTAGGAATTCAAAAGCCGGTTCATTTCTACCCCCTGTAATTATAAGAGCTCCTATTTATCAAAGGCACAACAGGAATTAGGCCTATAATTCAGATGTTTAACAATAAAAGACTGGCTTGCTAAATTGCCACCCGTGTTAAAATGCGTGTTATTCAGCAGGGCATAATTGTTGAGCGACAGCATAGCTACCAGCACTAGTTCATCTAAATATGACTGTCTGTCTTCCTTTGTGTTTATCAGAGTGAGAGCGAGAGATACAGAGCATGTTTCAATAAAAGCATGTGTGTGTGTGTGTGTGTGTGTGTGCTGTACATAAGGGTGAGCTTTAGAAGCAGGGCTGCAGTACAGAAAGGTGAGACGCGTATGTGTTTGCGTACTTTGAGGAGGCAGCAGACATTAAACTCAGAGGTGCTATTCACCTAACAGCTTCCATTTAGGTGAGGTCAGTCCCTGGGCCGTCTCTACCCTATTGTCAGGCCCAGCCTCAAGGCTAGCACATCCAGATCCTTCTGAAAACATTGCTTTTATTCGGCTGATTCTATTAACCCTGCCTCCTCCCACGCCACCACAGCTACACTGTGCTCCGTGACAACAATGAAATATGAGTTGGTACATGCTGCTTGGTCGTGCTGGTGGTGGCTTATTGGCCCCGATTGCGGTGAGCCGAGGTTCAGCAGTGCAAATTAGTGACAGATCAATTAAGCGTGACCTTAAAAACCACTGTCCTTGTTTAATTGGCAGTTCTGAGCCGGGCTAATTGTGTAAATCAGCTGGTAATGAGATAGCTGGAGCTTAGTGCGGGTGTAGAGGGGACATAATGCTATTGAGTTTACAGTATTTTCTTCCCCACTGATTTCAAAACCTTATTTTATTTTGGTAAATAATATTTATTCTGTTTGCATTCCTTTTTGACTTTTGCATCCCTTTGTTTTGGAATAGGGGATATATATTGCCTCCTATTAATGTGAACCCATGTTGGAGTTTTCCTGTTTTCGTGTATGTTAAGTCTTCTAAGAACACTTGTGCAAGTTGTGCAACTCTGAGAGACATGTTGTTGCTAGGCCAAGCATGCCGCTGAATAAATCATTAGCAGGCAGTGCTAGAAGGATAAAGAGCTACATTTAATAAAACAGACACTTTATTTTAAAGCTGTTCATGAGTGGAATCCACAGAAATGGTGGACAGAATAATGAGGCAGCACAGAAGTGGATTTTAAACATTTCAGACACGTCTGGAATTGGTTTACCCAACAGTAAGCGCTGGAAGACACTAAGGAAGCCGTTTCAGCGCTACAATAGAGACTCTGACCCTTTGTCAACGTTCACTGTGCTTTTCTCTTTTTGTGCTCATGTCAGTAAATAGTGTTATCTGACCAACTCTGCACATTGTAGTTGTATTCTACACTCAGCTGTAGCTCTAATCTTATATACTGTATTATTCTTCACAGTGATAGTGCTGCCATATATAAGGAATGGAATTAAATGTAATTGTGTGTCTTCATTTTCTTTTATTGCATTTCAGGTCAATTTCATGAGTTCAAAAATCAACTAACCAGTGATCGCTGGGAGCTGTGGATAGAGTCTTTCGGTTTTTGTAAGTATCAATTTGTTTCTTTTTAGCCACTTGTCTCGTTCACCCCTGGTGTGTTCCACCCACTTTGAACACCTGCACCAAATGAGCTGGACAATTGGGTAGTCGCACAATGTATATGCACAATTAGACCGTTCAACATGACACACAGCGGGCAACATTTCTGTCCTACTCATTACCTGTTTTAAAGATCTAAAAATGTATTCTAAAAATGTATTCTGGTCATATTTTTATATATATATTTGTACTGGCTAGTTTGTTAATTCAGTGCTTTGAACATTGGTATACAGTATCTGTGCCTGTTGGCTGAATTTCAGATATTAACTGGATATATCGCAAAATTCAAGAAAATATTGTTTAATGGGAAACTATAATATTATGAACATATCTTAATGTTCGGTTGATCAAAACTGATCGATCAGTTAGACTGTGAACATATTGTTGAACATCCAAACAATATGGCAGCATGAAATACATTTGTAATGACTACATACAGTAGTAGACCAGAACTTAGTAGAATCGAGTACATTATGGACTTTTTTGCACTTCTGGAATATTCTCTTAATGGCCTCTGCTCTGCTTCGCCTGCAGCCTCTCTAATAAATATTGTAGCAGTGGTAATGTTAAGCAAATAAAGCTGAGAAAGTTAGTTGATATTAATCTTTATTTCCAAATGTCACTTGGAGATGGATATAAAGAATAGAGTCATATTAATGTAGAGGTGGAGCTCTTCAATATCAGATGGAAAATTTCTATTCCATCTCAAAGTTCATGGCCATTTACCATTGTTTATTTTTGCCATCTGATATCAAACACTGTCTTCTGCTGAGAAGAAGCTGGCCCTGTTTCAAGTCTGCTAGTGTGGTGGTGGTGGTTAGAGCTTTGTTTGGTCCTAATAAGATGGCCCTGCTAATAGTGTTGTATGTCACACCTGTCGGTCAGTCAGTGAGTTTCCTTCCTGCAGGTTTTTTGTTGCTAGGACTATTGTAGGGGCATCGAATCAATCAAGACACAACTTGGAAAGCACTGTTAACTGTACAAACAGCACAGTGAGCATTGTGAGGTGAAATAAAAGCGGCTACAGTTTAGGCTCCTAACAAAAGTAAACACTGGTTCAATGACACACGCACAGAGCTATTATTGAGCCATGCAGTATGCCCTTTTAAACTTGTTTTTGAACATGTATGCTCATACTGTGTTAGATGAAAGCATGTATGCGTTTCTTTTCTAGCAAACCGAATTTGAGAAGGCATCATGTTAGGCAGACTTCACAGGTCAATGTAGGGGGACGGATGGTCTAGAGTCAGGCTGCCAGCCTGAGGGTTGTGGGTTCAAACCCTGGTGTTCATCTACCTGTAAGCATCCTTGAGCAAGATGCCTAACCCCCTGCTCCCGATGGTTGGTCACACCTTGCATGGCATCAATCACCATTGGTGTGTGAATGTAAATTAGTGAATTTGAGGCATCATGTAAAGCGCATCAATACTGTAAAGCGCTATATATATGCTGTCCATTTACTATATTTCTTAGCTACAATTGCTCCCTGCTTTCAGGGCCTGTGTAGTGGATAGCTTAGTGCACCCTAAAACAAATTCATCATTCCATTCGCTTTAATTTGGGAAAGTATCTTTGTCAATCAACATATTCATTTTATTGCTTTCTATTTATATACGAATGGCTCAAATGCCTAACACTAGTCTAAGACACTTCTTACTGTAGGTAGCATAGTAGATGGAGCCCTAGAGGCCAGCAGTCACGGTCTTATTTTATGACATCTTATAGTGATAGTCTAAGTGGCATCCTATTTTTGTGTGCCATTGTATCGTCTAGTCCACAGACACTCATAAATCGACATCCTGTACTACTGCATCAACATGTGTAATTAATCATAAGACAAGGCAGGAGTCATTTTGTTTGTGTGTAGAGTGCCTGGGAGACATGTTTAATCAGTGTTTCCACTTGGGAACACCTGAGAATATGTCAAGGCAACTTAATAAACCAAATCCATTGTTCAGTAGCTGGTGCTGTTTAACTGACATGCAACACAGTCTTCGCTGTCAGCCCACAGTGGCAGTCCTAAAGTAAAAGGAGACGCGATAACCATTTCATTCTAAATTATATAAACAGCACTTCATACAATTTAAATAAATAACCATTGGTTATATAATTCATGAAATTGATATTTCGCTTCAAGCCAGTGACCCTGCAGTGATTATCCATATATATGTGGCTAAACTGAGACCGCTTGACAAAGATTTCATTTCAATTAATCAGCCTCAATTACTTCAGAGGGGCCCAGAGCGCTTTTGGAAAATGAATTGTTTCATTACCTGGCAGGAAGGTAGAAAATGTGCATGGATAGTATTCATCTTCTGTTAATTGAAAATGTGGCAATGCATAAATACTGAAGCTTCTGTGGCCATCATTAATACATTATATTGTTTTTATATACTTCTTATAGAGTTTATGCTATAAATATTATAAGATACATAGATAAGGATTATTGTACAAAAAAATCTAATAATAATTGTATTTACTTATATTGCTTGATTGTCTTTACTCATTCTAGATTTCCATGCTTGTCAAGCTAGACTCCCTGTGTCTCACCTACAGTACTAGCTACAGTATATACGACAGAAAGCAGGACCAAAGAACCTAACATTAATCTTCCTGCTACTCCAGCTGGAGAAAGTAATGCATAACTAAAAGTCGGGTAAAATGAATTAACGATTTCAACCATGAACTTTTCTCCCAAATTGCCATGAATCGTCTCCAACTGAAAATGCACTGTGACCCTGTAGTGTGACATCCCTGTTGCGTTGAGAGTAGCCAGTTAATTGATTCACAAATTATTTAAAGTTTGTGGTGCCCAGGGGAGTGCTAGACTCTAATGACCGCCCATTTCCAGACTTGAAAAAATTATTCTCAGGTCTCAATTGAATTGTAACAGTAAGCTAACAATTCTATTTCGAGCCCCGAAGAGAGACTCTGTGTTAGTACATTAAGTTGGTTAAACATGATTTTACATTTACTGCAGGTCTTCATATCTATACACATAAATAGCATGATAATCGGGTCTCATTCTCTTATATAACCTCTCTTATATATAGTTTTTTCTTTTTCTAAAAGGATTTTATATCAAGTATTATCTTCAAATATGCATTAAAAAACATATCACATTTTATATATTTATATATAAAATCAATTTGCAAGCCGGTTTCTCATCTAAATAGCCACATGGCAGTGATGGCGTTAGATTTGGCCATTGCATTTCTGTAGCGTACAGACGCCAAAACAAATAGGGCTTGACTGACTTGGACATACTATAATGTTATTACTAGTTAACTTACTTAAAGCCCCTTAACATGCTTCTAGAACAGACAGTGCTGCACACATGTATGTGTGGTTGTGACAGTGAAGCGTCTAGATCCCTTTGCTCACAGATCTTTGGCGATTACATGCTGATATAATTGATCATGTGGTGAACTCTTGCTGAGAAGTTATTCTATTTTTGGCTGTGATTTCTGCATGGGCTACCCTGGTTGGTATGGTGCAGCCATACCTTTTGGTTTGGCTAAAGCTCCACGCTAATATCAAGGATTCTCTAATCTGGCCCCATTAGCAAGCGCTGTCATTCAGATACACGGTGTCGTTCTGATTTAAATAAAATGAAATGAAGACAGTTGTTCCTGGTCCCTTGGCTTCACTCATTGCCATAAACATATGCTCTGCGCCCGTTTCTTTCCATCTTATTTATGACTTTAATTTGTTGTGTGGGCTGCGCTGGAAATCAAATTTAATCCAATCCTCCCAGGGACCCTGTCATATAATAACATGGTAATTTCTGTGTATCCTTTTGAAAAATGAGGAAATTAATTCTTCCTGACATGTTCTAATTATTCCAGTGTGAGCGGCGGATGCCCCCCCCCCCCCCCCAACCCCCTAAGTGTCAGTTGCCGACGGGTGGCGAGGTGCTAATGCTGACCAGCAGCGCGTTTAATTTGAAACATGAGCAGACACCTTTCAACACACCTTCCTAATGTTAGAGTGGCTCACACAAATTAATTCACTACTCCTCTGGCAGTGTGCATGTGTGTGTGGTACTGTAGGTAGTCGTATGGGGGAGGAGTGGAGTAGAAAGATTGCAATAGTTTAAGGTGTAACGGCCTGTGTGTGTGTGTGTGTGTGTGTGCTGACGTATGTGCTGGACCACACATTGGTGTATTTTGTGCTGTTAAAGCGACAGCATACTGTCTGCTGGGACATCTTCTCCTAGGATTTCCCAGTACCTTTTCACAAGTCTGTCCTACGTCTCTGTGACTAAATGGCTTAATTAATTAGACTGTCAGCAGTTAGTCTTTAGCTCGTCACAAATCTGCATAGGGAACATTAAGTGCAAGAGCTGTATTGGAACAATGATAGCCAGGACATGCTATGGCTAATGTTTAAATGGCCAATAACACTTAGTTTGCTCGGGTGATTGTAACATCACTGTTAGGGAATAACAGAAATGGGGCCTTAAAGGTAAAGTCAGTTACTGCAAACTAAATGCTAAGATAATAAACTTTTTGACAAATTTCTACAAATATCTGCTCTCATTTCGCTTCTGACCATACCTTTAAAGGTAGGGTCAGTCATTCTTGCGTGCTTTAAACTCAAATCAAAGCAGTATTGCTCTGCGGTTGTCCGCACATATAAATGCATTGTGAAGAAAAAACGTATTACTATGGCTTTGTTGATACGAGCAGTGTTTACCACTTTGTTTATGTTACTGTTTACTGAGCCAGGGCTGTGTTACAGTGTCATATTTTTTCTTAAACACGCACAGAGAACGGTAATAAATATATGGCAATATTTGTTGAATTTGACTAAAAGTGTGTTATCTTACATTTAGCTGACTTTACATATAAAATATTTATACAGATTAAATTACTGTATTATTAGTATATTCATTTTAAAATACATACATTTCCATACATTTTACACAAAATATAATTTGAGTACATATTTTATGTAGTTTTAGTTTTTTAAAATATATATATCAATCGACTATATACTGTATATAGTTTTTTTTTTTTCATTAGCAAAATATGTGCGTTCAAGCAGGTCTGAGTTTTGCATGCCTGTGTGTGTGTGTGTACGTGTGCACAGTTTAGTCATTCAGTGAATATGCACTCAGCCATTAGGCAGATTTACTGTCTACAGCCTTTTACAAAGGTTTGTGTGTGAAACAGACGAAGTTCACAGGGGATTATTATTTATGCCACTGTGTTGTTATTGGAGAAAGGAATTAACTCTTGTTTATCTATAGATGACCATGAATAATAAATAATAATTTCATACAGTTGGTTACTGTAAATCCACAACATTGTACCCCCGCATACTTTTAAGAGCAAAACAGTGTTTCCACTGTTATTACAAATTGTATCGAAAAGGTCGAGAAAGGGGAACATTTTTTAAGTAAACAAACCAAATTGACTACACTTTGGAGTCAGTTGAAAGCCACATTACTGTAATTAATTGTGTGACTGTGTGTGTGAGTGTGTGTGTGTGTGTGCGCTGTCTGTTTGGTGAAACAGAGGGCTTAT
>JAODVN010000018.1:1045503-1059771 GCA_025434125.1 Chologaster cornuta
GCACACACACACACACGCACACACACACACACACACACACACACACACACACACGTGTTTTGCCTGTGTCTCTAGGGTCTTTATAGTTGAGATGGTCTAGATGTTCGGTTGTCACATTCTCCAGGGATGTGGTTACTGTGTGTGTGTTGTGTTTCTTTTCTCCCCTTAAAAAGGATCAGAGAAAAGGTTAAAAGAGAAAAGGCCAATATATCGTTGGTGCATACTTCAAAGTGTTAAAGGTTTTCTCACATGTGGTTTCAATAGTGTAAAGAAGAAACAGTAGGCGACAGCCAAGACTCAAACGTTATTGGCTGCAGACAGTTCCCAGTTTAAGACAATTCAATTTGTAGACCTATCTCTGTTCCTGTTGTTTGTTGTTCTTTGTGGTACAACAGTGTAGTGGGATCATTCAGATTTCTATTTCATTCAATATATATTTAGGGTATGCCTGTAAAAGGGAGAGTGTACGAGTGTAATGTGAGACACTGGGCTGTCTCTGGACATGCATTACAGAGTGTGCAACAGCCTGAAGTAATTCCAGAACAAGGCAGACAGACAAACAAAACAGCAGGCGGAAAAACATGCCCTGGAGAAAAAGGGGACTGATTCTTGTCATATGTGTTTCTCTCTAGCAGCGCAGCCTGAACATGCAAGCCCAGAATGTATTAAGGAGATATTCTTCAATAGCTCTCACTTGTAGTTATCTGCCTTTTTTTGGTTGACCTCCGTTATTTAATCTCCATGTTTTATTTAACTGAGCCGTGAACATTTAAGTGTAATTATTTTTACCGCTTTCACGAAAAGAAAAGTAATTATTAAGTTTCTGTGTACTGTCTGTTAATACATTATACAGAACAATACTTTACCTTGATATGAATAACAGTCTGTTTGCACAGCGTTGAGATATTTCCCATTCCATTTCCCAGTGCTGCAAACCAGTGAGATACAGTAATTCACAGTGAACATGTTATATAGGTTCAAGGACATGCCCAATAGAATAACTTTATTTTAACACTATACATTACATTATATTTACTTTTGGTCTTACTTAACGTGTGTGTGTGTGTGTGCGTGCAAGCTTGCTCATTTTTCCAGATGTCTTGTCCAGACCATAAATGCCACTTTTCCGTGTTCAATATTGTTATATATAGCTGGCGCAGTAGTGCTCTTCTCCTCTCAGACTAAATGTCTGTTTATTTGCTATTATCAGATATTACAATTGATTGCTATTTGTATGCTTTGAATAGAGTATGGGTTTGATTTCTTATCCAATGAGCTACAATTTATTCCACTTATTCTGATTTAGTGCTGCAAATACTCAAAACCTACCACATAATGGTACATTATTTAAATAAATAACAACTTTAAATAAACACAAGGCTGGCTGGTAATTGCACAAAGATAATGGTGCTAATTTGTGTTTTCTCAGATGCTTTTGTTGTCTTCCCAGCACAAATTATTTCCTCGGTGTGAGACTCCTATTAATGCACTGGCAAAAAAGAAAAAAAGAAAAAAAAATTGACATTGTTAAAGAGAATGTGTAAGTTCCCCAATTAGCACAGCCAGATCGGAACTGTTAGCATGATAATAAGAGGATAATAATGCAGAGAGTGTGTGTGCGTGTGCGCACATATGTCAGTTTGTGTGCGACTCTAAGCACATCCATGCCTGCGTTGGTGTTCTGCTCTCTGGCTTGGAGGAGCACAGTGTTAGCCTGCTAGCGGGATTACGTGAGGGCATTAACAGCCTAGACAGGCTTGGCTCTCACCCAGGGACCCTCAGTCCTGCATGTTCATCCTCCATTTAAGGAGACTGTTAGGTGATGAAGATGTGCACATGCGAGACTGAAGATAAAAGAAAGCGGTGACCCGACTCATTAGCCCCCGTGATTTAATATATTGACACAAATAATCCCATTTACTTGCCTGTATTGGCGGGGAGGGTTGGATCAATTTAATTAGTTATGAAATGTGACTTCATGTCAGGAAGCAGAAGAAATGCTGATGTTAAATAAAGGCACGTGGAGTTGAAACAATAAAGCTATCGAGCTCTTGTAAAAACGTAATGATGCACAAAAATGGCTTAATAGATACAACCTCAGCAATGGCTGCGATGGCTTGGAAATTAAGATAAGTGGATGTTACATTACTTACTGTAATGTCGCTGGCCTGTTAAAACAAAACATTCACCTTTTGGAATATAAACAGCAAAAGGTTGTCTGTGTGGTTTAGGTCTGTGGGTTTTGTTAAAGAGCTAAATAATGAGTCCTTCCTCTTAGCCACATTATCCCTTTAATTCTGGAGCCATATGGGATGTTATGTGTATAGAAAATAAGTTATTGGGGACACAACATGATTGCTATGCTACCAATTTTCAAATAACATATTTTAACAATGATTTGTGTTTAGAATAGAATAAAACTGTTTGAGTTTTAAACTCAACCCGCTACAAAAGGGCAACAGATGTTAGGCACAATACCAAACATATACAGTAAAGGGTGTGTATATGAATATGCTGCATTGCCCAGGAGGAAAGAATGTAGACAAACATCCCCATCATTATTGCCGTTAATTACACAATAAAGCCATGCTCTCTGTAATTAGCAGCAGGGCTGGCTCATGCCTTCTTATTGAGACACCTCTGCAGTTTAAGTGATAATGCACGGTCTCCGTCTGAGAATCGCTTGAGATGTGTGAACTGTCACACCTGTGTGTGCACTTTAATTAGTCACCTGAGGGGAATGGAAGCCCAGCCCTCCGGCGTAACATCACAGCCGGGGGAGATGACTACGTGTGCATGTCATTAGGCATTAGGCAATGTGCGTTAGCTTTTAGCTGATAATATGATAGCGCTAAACTCACAAGCGAACATAAGTGCTTGACACACAAATGTCACTGATAGCACCGTGAGCCAAACGGCAGCTTTGATGAATGAAGGATTTATCTATGCGGTTTGTGAATATCATTATAAAGCACCTGTTTTGAGCGCCACTGGTCTCCACATGCATTTTTCCTGGATGAAGGGGCGGGGCTGGGTGGGAAGTGAAGGGGGGGGCTTACACTTAACATCCATTGTACGCAGACCCTCGAAAAAGGAAAATATCAGTAGACGGAGAACACATCCTCCAGTGTGATGTTGACTTAGTTTCCTCTCGCTCGCTGCGCAGCTTGTGTTTTCCCTACTAATGTTGAGCAAACTGTTTTGTCTTTGCATTGGCTTGGCTCAGCCACCGTCCTCCGCAATGGGCACGCTCATAGGGAGAGGGAGCCGCATTAATGGGCTCTACTGTGTGCGGCCAGACGGCAGGGAGAAAGGGGGCCCGTGTTTTCTTAGGGCCGGAGTGGCAAAGCAAAGCATTCTGCGGAAAAAGGCCCTTTTTGTTTTTAGCGCAGAGTAGAGTCCAAGCATTCCCCAATGGAACACAATGAATAAGCCATTATACTTTTCTCCCTTAATTCATAGATGCAGAATTATAGTCATTTCTGTTAATAGTTAGTTATTCCCCTATTCTGCGTAGTAAAGAATAGATTTGTTTGTTGTTATTAAATAGCTCAAAGTAAAGTACGTATAGTTTGTTTCTTTTAGTTCCGGTGTCATGAGGTGTGCCAATGCGATCTGAGCATGTCTGAAGGTGAACACACTGGTGTCTGTGCTAGTTGCCCCTCCTGGTGGCACAGCTTACTGCTGAACAACAGAATGGCCTCTGTTGTTCTCCATGGGCCTGGCAGCTGGGAGGCAATAGTGAAGACAGAGACTTGGTCTATCAGCGCAGAGGTCAGGAAAGGGGCTGGTCGGGAAGCCCAGCCACCGGGTGGACAATACCATTATTAGATTAGGGGTGGTCTTCTCATTCACCATCCGATACACTGGTCTCTCACTCAGTCCTGTAGACTGTCCCTCAACTTTTAAGACAGCATTCTGTGTTTGTTCACCAAATGCATGAGAATCATGTTTATGTATTAATGAAATATGGAATATGTCACAAAGCTGTACTTGGTTTACACCGTAAAGGTTTTATCTATTTATAAACCTATTCACTTTAGTAGCCTAAGCCAACCGTATTGAGATCCTCGTGATTACAGCCCCCCCCCCCCGTTAACATCACATGGCTGTGGCCAGCTATCTGAATGTCCCGTGTCCAATGTTCTTTAGAACCTCGCTCACCCATCTGCCGTGAGTGTCCCAGGCATTTCCACACTGCAAGGATGTGTATGTGGGATAATGACGCCGGACCCAGACTCACTTGTGGGTTTGTTTACGTCTGTTCTTTTCCATCATTACACATGCCGTTTGAGGGAGTCCCAGTGGATTTGGCCAGTTTACTGCAAACCTTTTTAATGTTATGACCAGACCATGCCAGAATATTCCTGCTAATTTCCATGTAGGCTGGCCTTGCCCCCATCCCACATGAAAACTACAGAGCTAGTTTCATACACATTAGGGTAACAATGAAAAAGCTGTTTTAGATGCTGCCTGTGTTTCAGGGGTAAAAGAAAGGCAAAGGTGTGTGTACAAGTGAATTACATTATTTGTAATGTTAGTAACATTATTGTATTTATTTACTTTTAAAATATTTTCAGTTAACAATGTGCCCATGATCTGTAAAGTATACAACCATGAACTAGATGTACAATATTATTAATATTATTCTTGGCTAAATGTAAACTGACACTGACTCATAATTGTTGTTATTTCAACCTACATTGCTTTTTGTATGCAGACGCACAGGGCTTTGCTTTGTTGTTGTACACCATGTGGGTTAAATACAGTCAATATTATAATTACAACAGGATGCAATAATTTAGGGACTTCACAGGAAGTGTGTGTGATGGGCGAGTAGGGAATTTGACTGCCCTCCTTTTTAATCTGCTATGGCCTTAATATAGACACACTGGAATGTCTATCCTCCAACAGAACATGTTTTACTGTATGAGGATGTAGCCAAACAAGAAGTAGCATACTGATTATTCCCTCTAGTTTCATATCCAGTAGCTCACTCAACTGTCTGCACCTTGCACCTATCGTCATACGTATGTTTTCAAAGTTGGTTGGAGCATGGCTGCAGTGTTATATTTCTGTTGTGTTAACATGTCAGACAAATGCTGAAACACGGTAAAACAAGCGATGGCTCTATGGAGAGGGGTGTGGCATTAGAGTCGCTGATGAAGGCAGAAAGCAAGGATAAGAGTCATATAATAGCCAGGACAAGGGCCCTTTGTTGGTGATCTAAACGCTGTTTCCAGCGTGCTCCTTTCCAAGGCAGACAGGCAGGAACAATGTGCTTCAGTCTAGCGGCTGGGCATACCACCACCTGACTTTGATTACGGGCGGGAGGCTGAAGGATCAAAGTCCAGCTGAAACCAATCGATTTGTTGAGTTGTCTGTTTGTGTGATTAGTAGTACAGGCCAAACAGAACAGCGCCAAATGCCTGACAACAGTGCTTCTCAAAGTGGGTGTTAGGACCCCACAAGGTTGAAATGTTTTTTGTGAATTACAAGATGATTTCTTCAGAGATAAACAACAAAAATGTATTGTATAGTTTGGTGCAGTTTATGGTTTATGGTTACTTCTGTGCTATGTTTGATAATAATTTAGCTTCAGCATTTCGGTTTTGTTCGTATCCATGACTAGGTGCTTCTGTTGGTGCGGCAAAATTAAAAGAATCACCGCCTTACAATAACCCTCGGTCTCTTTCTGTGAGAGTATATAGAGAGAGCCCTTTGGAATGATCCTGCTCAGTGATTTTCCTAGTGCGTCGACTCCAGAGCAGCGTAGACCCAGTGAGCTGTCTGCACAGTAGCTGGTGTTCAGCAGTAGTCCTGTCGTCTAACGTCTGTTCTGCTGCTGGGATCAAGCCCAGTCGCCAGCTTTCTCCACATCATTTTACCTTCTAATGGATCACCGAAGGTTATTTCCACTCCGAGGCGGTTGGTGCGGAACCCAGAGGAGAGCAGTGGGGGGAACGATGTGTGAACTATCAGTTCTTACACTAGCAGCTGGAGTCTATATCCTCCCTGGGTGAAATTATACCACCCCCCTCCTTCTATAGAACATGTGAAAAAGGTTAGCAGGAGACAAAGATCTGACACCCTTAGCAGTGTAGAGCAGTGTATTAAAGCGAATTTATGAGAATAAAGAGCTCCTGGATGTGACTGGAAAGTCTGTCTTTAGTTATAAAGTATTGTGAAGCAGCCCAGCGTTTGCCACTGAAATTTGTGGTGTGGAAAAATGACGTGAGCAATCACTATTGTGATTGTGTTTACTGTGTGCAGTTGTACTGGCGGTACAGCTTGATACTGGATAGGGTTTTCTTCTAATTCTGATGCATTCTGATGCATTCTAGAACAAATGAATGTCCAAGAACAAAGTCGCAAGAGGTGCTGGTATGAGGGATGTGTTAAATAATGTTAAAAAGTTGTTAATCACCATGTTAGTACTGGGACATCACTTAACCTTTCACATGCACATATTCTATAAGGTGAGATGCTGTCCTTTCCTCCATGTATTAGGGATGGACACTAACTTTGTAATAGGTCTATTGGCTAAAAGTGTTTCTATACGACTTTCTGCCACTAGATGTCATACTAGAGCCCCAACATTTTAGACCAAAACAAATGCTTTGTGGGCCACACACACATACACGCATGCACTCAAGCACATGCACGCGCACGCACACACACACGCACGCATGCACGCACACACACATGCACTCACACACACACTCAGCTATGAAAACCAAACAGAAAAGCTCGGGTTACAACCCACAGAGTGATGTCATTCTCTGCTCAGCACGCAATAACTCCACTATATATTTAAACAGAAAATAGTTCATATTTGATATATAGTAACAACTAGTTATAGAGTCACGATAATGTAAAACATAGCACTCGTGCCCAACGCCTTCATTAATGACATATCCAATAGAGGAAGAGAAAGCTTCTCCTTCAGACATGCCCTTAAAATAACGACTTTCTGCACAGGTGATGGGGTAAGTGTTTTTTCCCCCTTGACTCAATATAGGTGTTGAAGTCTTTGACATGCAGCGTTCCATAGTGAGTAGTTAATGCTGATGCTACAGCCAGTGGGGCTGAGCCCACCTGGGCCCTGTGTAGAGGCTGTATCAGACAGTGAAGTACATGGTTGTTGACAGTGACAGTAGTGAGGGAAGTAATGCCCTGTACATCTCCATTTGGACTCAGTGTTTGTGCAAATGAGAGCGTTTTTCTGTTGGTGCCATGAACATACTGTAGCATTATGAGTACACATCTGCTGGATGGAATGAAATATTTCATGTAATACCATATTTCATTCCATTTTAATAAAAATGCCTTTCTTTAGGTCAACGGGCTGACTTTCCTGTTTTATATGCTTTTGGACATATAGAATCATTTGCATATGATTTTTCATCAAAATTTTTCTAATCAGCCAAGGGAACTACTCTACAGTGTACTTAAGCTTTTCTATTTTTCACAGTAATGCTGAGTCATATTTGAGATGCTTTTAATTTAATCAGTATACAAAACACTTCTAAGTAACATTTACATTTCATTGGATAAAAAAAAAGAAAAAGATTTCCAGTATGTTTGTGTGTGTTTGTGTGCACAATATACATGTAAAATAGTTGACGGGTACCCGTATTGTTCACTTTCCTACAATTTTGAAATGGTAGTCAGAGTGCCATCTGTGTTAACCTTCTGCTGTTGATGACTGCAGGGTTGGCTGCTCTTGTAAACCATTGTTTATTCATAGTTGTCAATACTGCAGTTTCCTCTCAGCACACTAACGAAAAAACTAAAGAAAACTATTTAGTATGTATTTTATTGTAATACTGTATGTTAAACAGATACAGAAAAAGTCCGGACTATTAGATAATTAATACATTGTCATATTACAATTACTAATCCAAGTAATCTCTCCCCTAGACGTTCCTTTATTATCTTGCTGGTTTTAGCATTTAGGGTAGGTTAATTGAACCAACCTGTCAATCATCTGGTTTGAGAGGCTGCAATATTTTCACTTTAGCTGATTGCTGACTCCTAAGGTTAATTATTGTTCCAATGAAGAGGATTCAATTCTTTAATGCGCTGGCTACACAGGTCATTTTCAGCAGGGTAGTGATTGTAAAAGTAATATAGCAATGTAACGAGTAACATAACTACTTTTCATACCAATCAATAAGTAAAGTAATATTTAGACATTGTGAAGGAGTAATAAGTAAATAGTAACTTATAACAATTCCTGAGTAACTTACCCAACACTGCACTCCACACACAGACATGGATGGGTGAACAAGCACAATGAGACATTAGCTCTTGGTTATGTCCTTCCATCCACATGCATACTGCACCATGTCTTAGGGGTGGGATGGAGATGTATTGTGCGGCGGCCTGCTACACACACGCTCAGGTCATCTGAATTGATGATACGTGCTACAAGGCGGGTGTGCTCCCCACTGAAAACCTCTGTTGGCCGGCCTGCGCCAGGTCTGTCTGACTGATCGCTACAGATGCTGCTCTTCAAGTATTCCGAGTCAGATCCTCAGTGCTGGGTCTTTGGGGACCAACAATAGCACCTGTTCCTCATACGATAGCCCATTCATGTATCTTTAATGAGGCCTGGGGGCAGATGGTGTGAAATGGCATTATACCGTACTTAGCAACTCTAAGACAAAGGAAGAGCCGTGCCAGCCCAACAATGCTGCTGTATTTACGAGGAGGGGGTGATTGGCGGCGGGGGGGGGGCTCGGTCCAAGTGCCCCGCACACATCTGCTCCACTTCACTCTCAGACTCCTCAAGATGATCTTGGCAGTAGAAATATTCTGGGCACTCAGCCCGCAGATAGATGAACTAGAGAGTACCTCTTATAGGGGTGCTAGATGTGTATTCACACGGCGGGAATGAAACCGACACTCACATAAACATGTGCACACTATCTTTGTCTATAAACAGACATGCAATATATGCATACAGTATGTATACAGTACTGCATACTGTATGTATATATGTACACGCTCGCACGCACAGACACACACACACACGTTCAGTGGGGGAAGAAAATGCTGTTTTCAGCCACTGTGCCAGCTGTTAATTGACAGTGGATAGGCTAACCTCCACCATTTGCTATCACGTTGAGGCTCTTTACTGTAGCTTTTCTCTTTCTCTGCCTGAGTATCTTCTCTGCCTGAGTATTACCGTAGCTGCCCAAATTAAAGTGTAATGCCTGGAGCTCATTACTGCAAGCCATTTAAATTAACTGTGTTCAATGCATTTCCCTTTTCAATGCACACTCATACTTTGCCTTGCCTCAGTGGATCTCTATTATGCTACTATGTATTTTAAATAATGGTAATACAATATTTCCAGTGACATCCATTTGCTTCCTTGATTGATTGAAATATTTTAAATATATAATGTGATTTGTTCACGTTTGTAGCTATAGTATGCAGCAGGTTAACCCTGGTATACAGTATACATTTCAAATGTCACTAGCTATTAAATTAATTAGTGTCACTGCCATGTTATACATTTCTTATTACAACTTTAAAGCAGCGTATATTTAAGTAGCCACTATCTGCAGTACATCACCTTCCGATGTCATCTAGTTGCACCGTACCTAACAACCTAAAACAGACTCTGTTACAGAGTGACCACCCTCCTTCCCTCTTACTGGCCCCTCATGCTGTGACATTAAGCATTGCGTTTTTCCATATGTTCAATAAATGCAAGACCATGTGCCATCGTTCATCCACTCAGCCTGGAAACCTGGAGAACAAATTTATGTAATAAAGATGTTTTATAGCATAAGGCCACATCTAGTATTCTCCTAGGCCATTTACCTTTCTGCAGTGCAAGCGTGTTTTTTTTCTTGTTTTGCAAGCAAGTTTATTTCTTTTTTTTCATTTTTTTTTCATTTTTTGTTGTTGTACAGGAACACAGTTAAAAGAAAGCAATGCTTTTCTATTCTTCTGTAATGCACTTCCTTCACTTGCACTTCTGTAAAAGCGCCGTAAACATAAACTGTCTCTATTTAGTTTCAGTTTAGCTCTGCACCTCTGAGCAAATCAATAACATGGCTTTAGGTAGCTCTAACCTGCGAGCTGTGAGAGAAGCTGGGCTCAACTCCCATCAGCCAGGAGGTGTACAGGAGCAGCGGCACAAGGTGAACAAGTAGAGATCATACGCAGACCTCAGCTAGAACAGCTAGCGGGGTGGGGGGGATGCAGGGGAGCAGGTTGATTTCATGCCCCAATGCAGCGGCAGTAATTGCACCCAGACCCGTTTTATTGCGAGTTGATTTTAAAGAGGGATGAATGGAGAAACATTCTGTAAAGTGTTTATTTTAGGAAGGGGGTGCACGTGTGTGTGTGGGGCGTGACCTTTATTAACCCATTTTCCAGGCAGGTTCCCTTGAGGTAGCCCGGCTCAGCGCTGTATTACCCTCACAGGCCCATGGTGGCTGGCCTGCTCCCTGTCACACAGCGTATCAGGAAGCATAGAATGACAGATAGATTAGACTTAGTGTCCCCATCAGCGCTACGCCACTTCTTCCACATACCCCACTCTCTCACCCGTGACACCTCATACACCCCCAGCACTCCCCAAAGCCACTGCTACCGGTACAGTACACGGGAGTGACATTGCATAGACGTGTATGCACTGCGGTGGCTGGTCTACGTCAGCGTCAGGCTGGACGCTGAAGGTTAATATGTGAGCAGGAGCGGGGAGACTAAGGATGACATTAAAATGAAATACAACAAGGCAGCAAGCACTTTTGAGACCGGCTCCTCTTTTTCCCAGCTGAAAACTGTTGTTGTAAATTACTGGATCGTGCATGCTTTTATCGTCTGCGTAAGTGATCGGGATTATGGGACAAATGGTTTATACCCAAGTAGTTGATCTTCCGTTTGTCTGTTGGGTCAATGAGTGTGCGTGCGCGCGTGTGTGTGTGTGCATGTGCGCATGTGTGCTGTGCATTAGACTGCTCTTATTCCTGTGTTGAAACCACATTGTTGGTCCGGTATGCGCTAACAGGTAGCCGGTCTTCTGCTAAGGCCGCCCTCTGACCTCTCCTCCTCCTCTGTTCAGCAGGTCCAGGGCCACATGCCTCCGCTTATGATCCCCATCTTTCCACACGACCAGCGCACGCTGGCGGCCGCCGCAGCCGCCCAGCAGGGCTTTCTCTTCCCTCCAGGAATGTCTTACAAGCCAGGTAGGCTCTTTGCTCTCCCTGTACCGACCGCTCCTCTGTGTTGCCTGCCCTCTGACGCAGCCTCTACTGCCTTCACATTAGATATGTAGTAGTATATATATCTATGCCAGAGCATGTCGTTAAGTTTTTCAGCGCCTGTTGTGATGCCGGCCAAGGCAGCACGCCACGCTTAATCATGTTTATGGCCATGGAGGTCAGTGTGAGATGGCAGGACTGGCTCTGTCCTCCCAGAGGACTGGCGGCCAAGCAGAGAAGGCTTTCCAGTTCAAGGTAGTGCGCATGTGAAACAATGGATACGGGTAAAGAGGCTGAGGAATGACAACATCCCTTCACCATGAAAGCATTCGCAGCACTCTGGGTGCAATCAGCGCCCGAACATCTAGAGTGGGAATATGAGAACCAAAAACAATGCCCCGGGAAAGATTCCTACTATCAACAGGACTAAGTACAGTTCTAGTTGAGATTTTATATCAGCAAACACCCCCTGATAATGTTTAAAGGGACAATCCGACATTTTATCCCATATAGCGCTACTAAAAAGACATGAGACTTTGTTTGACAACCATTAGAAACTGCATAAAAGTGGGAAACTTTGGGTGCGTTGGGTTTTCGTGTGAGGGAGGGGCTGATTGTGTTCTGGTGTTTTCAGGTGAAGGAGAGGTTGGTTTGTGTTTGAAACCATAACGGCATTGTTTCTCTCACGGCTGCAAAACAATGTCCGATGGCGCTCTTAATAATAGCACAGCTCAAATGTCCTCTCTACAGAGGCTGCTGTGACATTATTAGCTGCAGTACATGCAGATGATGTAAGCAGCAGCTCCTCCTGAAGGTGTAACTGCTGCCTGTAACAGCATGCCTCTTTCTCCTCTTTTGTCTTTGAATAGAGAGAATAACATAAGCTCCACACGCGAGCATTCCAAGTCCAAAAACACATTTGTGGGAAACTTCTGCAACACTGATTGATACCCCGCCATGGCAGCAACCTCTGACATTCGTCTCATCAGTTCTTTGTAGAAAGAATGAACATGTGCACTGCAGAGCCCGTTTAAAAACATATACATGGCAATGCCAGCCTGTCACCTTGACTTGGCTTTCTTAGTCCGCGGCCCTGGGTTTGTTTTGCTTCTTTGTTATTTGGAGTCACCCTAATTTACAGAGGCAAGGATTCATGGATTCTCAGTGGCCTCATGACACACATGAGTATGAGATTGGGGTAAAGGTTAAGCAAAAATAATTTCAGAAAAAGACAACAGTGCTGTTTTGACAACCTCGCTGTCGTACAAAATGATTTATGACGGGAGAGCTGCTCTTGTCCGCCACAATGTGCAATCTGACTGGAGCGGGGACTGTTGGGAAGTCAGCAGGTTCCATTGCAGAAGGCTTTAAAAGGTGTGGTAGCACAGTTAATGAATTAACTATAAAACCACAGGATAGAATATAAAGTCAGCTATTTTGGAACTATGGAGCCATGACAGCTTAAACAAAGTGCCTGAGGGTAAGTCTTTTGCCAGTGTGATTTCTCCAATAGGGTTGATACGAGAAATGTTTTAGTTCAAATAACAGGAGCCATAATGGAAGCCTGGTTAGGGGTCGCCATGTGTATAGCTGCTGCATTATTCATGTTTATAAATAAATGGCAAAAGGCGCTAGGAAATGACTTGTATAGTCAAGAGAGGTATTTCATAATGTCCATTATGCTATTCCGCTAACACAATATATCTGAAAAGGACAATCCCTTTACCACATGCAGGGTACACAAGATGCAAGCGTGTCCCTTTTCCATGAAGAGAGCAGCCAAGCATTCCCTTGCAAGCTAAGGCACACTAATCTGATGTTGCCATTATGGGAGTCATCATTATGAGCTCCTAGGGACCACCTCTTAAGGCCCCAACCCTGTGGCGCTAACATGGTGCCTGCCCGACTCTGTGTCATCACCGCCTATGCTAGCTGTGCTCAATGGCCTGCTACTACATGGTAGGGAAACACAGGGCCATCCTTTAAACAAATAGACATGAGTGGAACCTTTGGGTGGGGGTTGGTTCACTCTGTTTACAGAGACCTATATGCCGACATAGTCAGCTCTCTATGCACGTGAAATGCCTGCAGAAGGCCTCATAGTCGCTGACATCGTAGACCCATGGGTCTTAGGCTTTCCTTGGGTAATGAACCCAAGGTATTATGCTGGCTTAATATGTAAATACTAATGTGTTTACATTGAAATGCTAATACTACATAATACATTTGTATTTAGGAGTCAATATTAAAGATGTTTCATTGTATAGAAAATATCGGGCCCCTTAAGAAAGAAAACCACTGTAGGTTTGTGTGTGTCTGTGTACAGTTTGTATGCTGATACTGTATGTTTAAGTACGCTTAATGTATCTATGCATTTCCTCTAAACAGAGGTTGGCTAAAGGCTCAAAGTTGAAAGAAATTGTCAACTGTTTTAAAGTGATAAAAACACAATGGCGTACCAGTGTCAAGGCTGTATAGTACTCTTACTATACCTAGGTAGGCTGTTGTTGATGTGTCACAGCATCGGCCGTTGATCTGTGCAGTAATGTAACGGGCTCCGATACATCTGTCCATGTCAGCCCTCAGTGGGCATATGACTTCAGATTCATGCCACTACGCCCGCCAGGAAAAGCAGTCTGTGGTTTCCCAGCAAAGGAATCACCTGCCCCCCTCCAACCTGCATTCAGACCCCACGGGGTCGGGCCGAGGAACCAGCTATGTCCAGGACAGCAAGCGCCGTCTCAAAGCTGATTCCCTTTCACCAGTGACACTAATGTGGCACTGTTCCCAGTGAACTTGAGAGCGGTGCCTCCACATGGACGTAGTGCGCCCAGGACCCTCGAGCCACGGACCCCCAACCACCCCCCCTCCCAGTGGTAGAGAAGTCACTTAACACACGACCCTTCCACGGTTTCACATGACATCCAAATACATCCATTTATTACACCGCCATACAGAAGTCATCAAGAACACATCTCCCTTTTCAGCTGAGAACAGAGAGAGAGAGAGAGAGAGAGAGAGAGAGAGAGAGAGAGAGAGAGAG
>JAODVN010000018.1:1082780-1093256 GCA_025434125.1 Chologaster cornuta
TCATTTAAATATACTATATATATATATATATATATATATAGTATATTTAAATGATACACATGGTTATACTGTATGCATAGATACACAAACAGACAATATACAGTGAATTAACATAATTGTAAAATATAATTGCTGAGTATAAGCCATTACAGTAAATATCTAATTACACTGTTCAATTACATGGAGGTGTGAAGCAGTTGTTTTTAGAACCTCCCATGTATTTTAATACACTTTAAGAAAATGTCTTCTAGGTGGCACAGAAAACATTGCATATACATTGCAGTTTCCTGAAGAGGAAAATTACTGGGTGTACCCCGCAGCCCCTAGACACAGTGTGAAAGCCTCTTGGTGTGTAGCAGCCCTCCCTACAGAACAGAGCCGACGCATTGAGAGGGCCCAGTGTACAGCAGCAGAGCTTTAGGTTGCTTAAACCAATATTTGCATAGCATGTAGCGACCAAATTAACAGCTGCCAAGGTCCTAACGAGGCCAATTGGAAAATAGTAGCTGAGGAATGGAAATAGATAGAATTTCCATTTTGCAAAGCCACACGCAAAAACCCGCCGCAAATTCATTACGTCTTTTTAAGCTCAGATGAAAAACATTAACAAATACCACAAAGATCTCAGCCCAGTTTCTTTGTTCGTTCACTCATGGCAGTTTAGCGCTGGTGTGGCGTTGAGGTCGTGTGTTTATCAAACTGCCCCAATCACACCAAGGGTTGAGGGATAGGTGCAGGCAAAGAAACATGTAAACATGCTGAGCACTGTGACAATATCAACTATGAAGTGAGAATAGATCTCTTTCATTCCTATGATTCCTACGAAAGCCATTATGAAAGGCTCAGCATTTTGCCAAGCAGCAGTACCTCACAATCCCCTCAACCACAGTTCCCCTTTATCCACCGCGGGGCAGGTGGTGAGCAGAGGCTGCTTTGAGGCACGATGAATACAGTATCCTGTGGTAAAAACAACTGTGAAAACAGTTTGAAGAAGCGTTTGAAGTTGGCAAATTACAATTATAGGAACCTGGTCTGTGTGTGATTTTATGGTGAGGTTAGCGTGAATCGCTCCATGTCTGTAGGCATGCAAAACAGAAGAGCACTAAAGAACAAGCTATAGCCAGCATGTCGAGACATGTCAGGTGTCACAAACCTACAGTATGCTCTATGCTAGAATTCCCAATATCCAAAACAAGAGAGAAAATGGTATTTGCCATGTTTAAGGGAGAGCCTAAACGTCTTGTCATTTGTAACGGTGTAATTAGCCGAGTAGTGTGAGCTGTAAACGGTGTGTCCTGTCTGTCCATACACATTAATCTGGGCTCATCCTGCTCTGAGGGAGAGGCCCCTATTGTCAGTGGTAAATACCTTCAGTCAGAGGTGTTAGGTTTGATCCCAAGGGGAGGGCTTGGCAGGTTTGCGTGATTGTTGCCTGCTCACTGAGGCTCATCCTTCCCCAACACATTCCTGGGTGTCAGCGCGCGTGTGTGCGCGTGTGTGTGCGTGTGTGGGTGTGTGTGTGTGTGTGTGTGTGTGCCCGCAGAACAAAGGTGGTGAGGCAGGAGGGCAGGAAAGGAAGGCTGGGGCACCGCTGCCCTCTGGCTCCACGTGCGTGCGCTTCAGTCTGGGCTTGCACGCCACTTTGTTCTCTTTATTCACACGTGCACTATAGCACCACCCGGCGCACACCTTGAGACAGACTCGCGCGTTCCCACTGTAATTCTCCGCCGCCGCTCATCTGCGGTGTTTCCAGGAGAGGCAAATTAAAAGGGGCTTCTCATATGGCTCTGTCACACTGAGCCACAGGCCTCATGAATCACAATAAATTCTATTAAGCAGCACACCCCCCGAACACACACACACACCCACACAACCCAGGGGGCCTGCCCCTGTCACGGCTAAACATCTGTGTTTATTTACACAATCACACACCTAGCTAACTGATTCCTAAATGGCCTGCTCCCTCTGAGAAAAAAAAAAAAAAAAAAAGTTAATGCTCATTTGCAAAATGTCAGCGGAGTGTCATGTTTTTTTATTTGTATTTTGTAATGAAAAGACAGAAACAATATAGCTGTAATTGCATGTTGTTGTTGTTGTTTTGCCGGTTGTTCCCGGCAACGGTGCCCGTGATTAAGTCAGATATTGCCGAGGATAGTTAGCGTGGGGCTGGATAATGGGACCCTGTACCGTACGCTACAGTAAGCTGCATGGACAGTGCCTGTACGCTGTGTGACGGCGTCAGCAGGCCCGTGTTGAGTCACAGACAGACAGACACCTCCAGACAGACACCCCCTCACCTGCCGTCATGGAACGACGCTAAGTCAACCGCCTTGTTTCCCGGCTAACTGCGACTGAGGCGTTCGCCGCGGGCAGGTTGTTGTTGGGCTTCCCTCGTTGTGAGCCCACCTCTGCCCGTATCCATCCACGCAGTATATAAATTGCTGAATCAGTGTCAGTGATAGAGTAATGGCAAGGGAGGCGTCGTAAATTAGAGCGAGCGTTCCCCGGGCGCAGACACTGGCTGTCGTGTCTGAGTGAGCGCTGCGCTCCTGGGCTAATGAATACCTTCATCTGGCCCCGGCAGTCAGCAGATTGCCCCGCGTTGATGGATACTGTCAAGCCCTCCGCCACACCACATTTCATTGCACAATAAACATGGTTGTCAAAACCAAACAAAGTGAAATCAATTCACCCTGTACAGTGAGTGCATGCTAAATGAAATTAACGTACTGTGGGGATCGGCGGCGGCGGCGGCAGTGCATTATTTCTGAATTCACGATGGCTTTAAGACCTATACTGTGGCCGTAGCAAGCTTTCCTCCATCGGCAGAGGCAAAATGCAGTGTGTGTGAGCTTGTGCGGGTCTCACGGCCGTGCTAACACAGACAACACACGTGCCTTCTTGCTGTATGAATGTCTGTCAACAAGCAGGCACATATTGTAGTTGTAAGCTATAAGCCAGCATCAGAAAGAGGATTGTTAGCGGGGCAGGCCCAGTGAAAGGTCCATATGACAGCAGGGTGGCCAGCAGATGCCTGATAAGCCGCTGCTCTGAAGATTCATTGACCGGAGCTGTATGACAAGTGCTGAACCCTCTGGGTCATGCCGCTTGATGCTGCATGACCGCGTGAAATGACAAATTGCGCTTGGCGGCCAGATAAAGGCAAGTCTTTTTGGGCAATAAATGTGTCCGTATGAAGTGTTAAACATGAGCTGCCTTGAATTGATTTTGCCCGGCCTATTTACTGGGTTTCCTGGTAGGCACCCGCAGTTCCCATCTGCCATGATATTGGATCAGATCATACAGATTCCTTTTTCCTCAGTGCCGTGTGTGCAATGCAACATGGCAGGACTCTAGGCTGTAGGCAGCGGTTTCTCTGTCACTAGTGAATTAATGTATCCGCGTGGCCCCCCATTACTCATTAAGAGTCTGATTTTGTTTATCAACTGAAATAATAATAGAAATCAACCCCAGGTAACGTGCCAAGGCTTCTAGTGAAGTGTCCTAATGAGAAGTCTTCACATGTGCACCATGAAATATGTATGAGTCCTCCCATCGTTCTTTTCCAGATTTGAGATCATTAAAGATGTATTGCAGCATATGGAAAGGATTTTTTTGTCTTATTTTTCAAGCCTTGTTTATCAACATGTTTTTGTTTATTTAAATATTCATATTGCTTTTATTTAATTCTTTCACATCTTACTTATAAAAGGAAGCAAATACGCATGCAAACAGAAATCATTATCAGTCTAATGTACAGTTTAATATGGAGAGAAACTCTCTTATGCTGATTGTGAATGGCCTGATTGAGAAACAGCACTTTGCAGAATCGTCACGCTTTCATCTCATCTCGTGTATGTGAGTGCGCGTGTGCGCTTAGTGTATGTGTGTAAAGACAGGGATAGGTGTGCCTGAAGTGATTTGAGCAAGTACAGTACTTGCTACACAAAAAAGTTCATAGGAAGAATGTTCTAGAATTAAGGTTTGCATTTGGAGTTTGCACTTCCCTCCATGATTTTTTTTCTCTTCTATTAAGGACTGCCTCAAGCCCCATATTTGTTGTTTACTTTGGCTTTTACTGCATGGTTCACACAAGCTCTATGAATGTCCAATTGAAATGTTTGTGAACACTTGCAGACTGCAGAGACGCTTTACTCTTTCTCTGTTTGAGTTTGGACGGGTGTGTGTAGACATAGGGTGGCTCCGCCTTGGACTGCAATAGTGTTTTTTGAGCATGTGAAGCACGGGCCTGTCAAGCCAGTTGGTTCCACTCAATTAAAAGCCTTAACCCTCCAGGAGGTCTGTGGCTCAGTGCTGATGTGAGGCCAGGCCCTGTGATAGTGCTGCTGACAGTGGGCTGAGGTGGAGACTGACCGTGACTCGCCGCATTTGATTTAATGGCTCTCTCTCTCCTCCTTGTTCCTGCTCTGGCATTTCCAGGGCGCATAGAAGTGAATGGCTCTGCAGATAAACCACAACCGTATTATTGTTGGCCAACAGGAGGCGCCAGCACTACTGAGGCGCGAGTCTTCAGGGAGTCTAGAGGGAGGAACAGCAATGAACCCCACATCAAACGGCCTATGAACGCATTCATGGTGTGGGCCAAGGATGAACGACGCAAAATCCTTCAGGCATTCCCTGATATGCACAATTCCAATATCAGCAAAATCCTGGGTAAGACCTTCCTACTGTATACACACTGCTCTAAATACTGCTGCAACAATTGATTAGAGTACCGCCTCTATGACAACTACATTACATCAGTTAACAGCCTTTCCTAATCTTTCCTTATCTGTAAACTGTTCAGTGGTGGACTAGAAAATGTCCAGTGTTTATGATGATACGCTTATAACCGAAAGAAACAATCAGCTAACGACTTACTAGCTTTAGCTGCTGTGGTTTGTACTTGTATGAATGTATATGAACATCTGTAGTACCAGAGAGCGTTGGCGGGTGGGGGGGTGGGCATTGGCGTTTTATCTGATTGGCCACTGTGGATCAATCCACCTCTGTATGCAGATGGATTTACAGCACGTCACTGCCATAAGTGTTTGTCGTGAAAAATGAGGGTGGCTAAATGGGACTCGTCCCCTCAGCATTGAGAGTCCATAGATCATGGCTATTACAACTGCCAGTACCTGGAGAAGAGAACATAAGCAATCAAGCTGTTTAATACACCGGCCTGTTGTTTCAGTCAGGGGCTCACATCTTACACCTTAACAAATCCATTTCAAAGTTACATTTTACAGCATTTGAAAATCAAGCATAAGCAAACGTGTTTGTTTGTTTTAGGCTCTCGGTGGAAGTCCATGTCCAACCAGGAAAAGCAGCCCTACTACGAGGAACAGGCTCGCCTCAGTAAGATCCACCTAGAGAAGTACCCCAACTACAAGTACAAGCCCAGGCCCAAGAGGACCTGCATCATCGACGGAAAGAAGCTCCGCATCGGGGAATACAAACAGATGATGCGCTCACGGCGGCAGGAGATGAGGCAGTTCTTCACCGTCGGGTAGGTGTGTGCTCAAACACACGCACGTGCGCACGCACGCTTTCCTGCACTTCACGTCGATTCAATGGTCAGCCTGCGAGTGACGTGTGAAGCACGTGCATTGTTGCACGATACAGCCAAGAAGCATAGGCTTGCAGAAGGCCAGAAGCTAAACTCCTACATTTATTGCGTGGTCAGCGAGTGAACCCCCCCGCACAACCTCCCTTAGCCCCTTCATACCATCCCCCGCTGTGTTTCCGCGTCAGTTATAAGATACAGCGGCGGGAGTATCAATCACCCTCCTCGACACCAGCCGCACACCCAGCACCCAGCAGCTGACAGAACGGAGCACGTCAGGAGGGTCTCTCTGTTCCCAAAGTCCTTTTCTTGCAGAGCCGCGGCGGTGCGACTGGCGGCTGCTGTGGGGGACCACTTAATCCTGCATACATTCCCAGTTGAAGGGCTCCAAACAGAATAATCTTCGTCAAATGCATTCTTTCCACGTCTACATCATAAGATGTCATTATGTCATATTTGAAAGCGTCTTGACAAAACAAGAGGGGATGTGAATGTACTTGATTTCTAATAGTTTTTGTATGATCTCCTCTTTCCAATCCCCCTCTTGATATTCAGGCAGCAGCCACAGATCCCCATCAGCACCAGCGCCGGCGTGGTCTACCCCGGGGCTATCACCATGGCGACCACCACGCCCTCCCCTCAAATGACGTCGGAGTGCTCCAGCGCCTCGGCGAGCCCCGAACCGCCCATCCCCGTCATCCAGAGCACTTATAACATGAAGATGGAGCCCAGCGCATTGGTGAACAGCAGCGAGCCCGTCAACGGCGAGGACGAGATGTGTGACATGTACGAAGACTTTGAGGACGAGCCCAAATCAGACTATAGCAGCGAGAATGACGCGCAGGAGCCTGTCAGCGCCAACTGAGGCCTCCGTGAGATAAGGGCCCACATACACAACACTCACTCAGACGGGAGGAAGCCTCACGGACTGCTGTCATCTGAAAGAGGAAAGAAAAGGAGAAAAAAATGATTTTTTTCTTTTCTTTTCTTTCTTTTTTTTTGTAAAAAATGTATGTCATTTAGGAGCCAGCATTCATGGCTTCGCCAGAGTCAACAGCTATTTGGTCTTAAGTGATTCTTAAAGTGTGCAAAGCCGTTTGGTTGTTGTAATTTCTATTTTATTTTTTAAATCTCATTGTTCATTTCTTTTTAAGTTATGATCATGGACACCTAAACAATTAGGTTACTGCCTATAAAAACAGAACTTGAAATTGAATATTTCATATCAATCTACAGTAGAATACTTAAAATAATTTATAGTCTTATTTCCTATTTAGTTTAATGCATTATCTACATTATATTACTGTTAAGATGGGAATGATTTTATCACTCAGGTATGCTGTGCCAGCCAACAGCTTGTGAATGTTTTTAATCTGAATTTAAAAAATGAACAGAACAAAATTATTCAAAATTTCCCATGGAGTGGTTATAGTAAGAGAATCACACACTTCAATTAATATTATTATTATTGTTGTTGTTTTATTATAATACAAGCTGTATAATTTAGTGCAGAAGTGCCAAACATTTCACATTTCTTTTAAAATGGTACTCTTAAGTCTTGAGGGAGGCTGCATGAGTCTTAGACAATCTCTTGATCTCTTAGTGCAGCTTCATTAACCAGTCTTTCTTTCATTTACTCTAGCAGAATAAACAAATGAAACTCAGGAAACGAGCATGCCCTGCAAAGTGCTGGGAGTGAAACAACATATTTGGGAGGTAGCTTAGCTTGTGATGCTAGCTGTTCTCGAGGGAACCCAATGCAGTGATCATCAGTGACCCCAGCCAGCCCTGTAGCATTCCCCACTCCAACTCCAGCCGTGTAACCCAACAAATACTTAATCAGAGTGATTGTAATCAGGCCAGAAAGCTAAAGGGCTAAAGGCATCCAATCTGGTGGGTTGGAACGGCAGTGAAAGGCAGCTTTTGGGGCATTACAAATCCAAAATGATGTACAATGTGGAGATACAGAACATTCTGTTTTTGGATGGTAAATTGGAAGTCTTTGGTCTTAAAATGTTTTTTTTCCCCTTTCAATCTTAAGTCTTTTCAGACATTGCAAATCTTAAATTCACACTAAGAAGTCTTAAAGTGAAATATGTTCTTCATGTTGATGCGGTGATTTAATTACTGCAATAGTCTTAAGGGAAATTATGGTTTGTACAGATGTTCCTAAAAAAGAACAGAAAAGGTGACAATGACTTAACATGACTAATTGTCATTTTGTCATTTTCACATATATTGTCAGCTACATGAACGCATTTATGAAAACAATTACGTAATTATGCCTTTCTCTTTACAGTAACACCTTGTGTTATTGTAATGTGATTGCAATATTTGGAGTGCACTTATCTGTTAAATTAAATGAATATGTAATTATTCACATATAAGGGTAATATTTACTTCAATACTAGATGAGTATACAAAAGCTGTGACCTTCTGAAGACAGCTAAACAAAGCTTCTGAGGCAGTCAATGTCTTGCTGTCAATACTAGATCCTCTTTACTGGGCATAAGGTCAAAGTGCCTCCCCTGCCCATGGTCCTCCATGACCCGTGCTTATGGCAACCTCAACACCCAGGGGGCGCCATCTGGATCAGAATGGGGGTGGGGATGGGAAACAATTATAAAAGATATGGGTGTGTCCCTGTCATTGTGCGCTCCATCAAAGTGCTAGCGGTAAGGCCTCGACAGGGCTTCCGCCCGGGCCCAGTCCGAGCAGATGGAACAAGTACATCAAGCTGTGGGGGATTAATAAAATGACTGACGAGTGGGGTATCATCTCAAACACAGCATTATTAATGCATGAGGCCAGCTACTCTCACTTGCCCTTGAACCTGTCCATTTCAGAAAAACAAGTGTTGAGATTCTGAAAAAGGTCTTAATGCTGTATCATTGACTCTTGCCTGCTGCTGGTCACTGCATTCCCCTCGCTGCTTTTAATTGGTGCAGATGGCCCTCCAGAATTTTCATTTTCTTCTCGTTCAGAGTTGGCTGTTGTTGTTATTTTTGACAGCATTTTTATTGAGTATTGTATGTTTTTAAGCACCTCATTATTAATTCCTCTTTTATCTCCTTAACATTTTGTATTGCTCTTGTTTTGGGGTACAATACATTCTTTTATGCTTATGCTCCCACAAACAAATGTTAATGTTTTCTCCCCAGGTCAACCTGTCTGGTATTTTAAGCTGTTACTCCTGATTGCTGGTGGATACATCAATATGTATGTGATTGTAAATAGTTTCATGACCATGCCAAACAGATTCAAATGGCTGGTATTTAAAAAGGACTCTTGGTGGAACTGAAACTTGACTGTGCTTATATGGCAAGAAAAAAAAGGAAGAAAAAAGAATGGAGAAAAAAATGCCAACAAAGAACTCTTATCTCACAAGGAGACAATGTTTCAAAAGTGTTATAAGCACTGGATATACTGTAAATTGTATTTTTTATCAATTCTGACTAATGTGAAGCTGTTGTATGAGGAAAACCCTGAATGAACAAATTACCCCTGTTCGACTCGTGGGTTTGTACTCACAGTTACCAGATTAGAGTCATTTTTCTGTCTACTTATTTTATTTATGCAAAGACACATGATGAACAAACACTTTGTTGAAGCTTCAGGGCTGCCTACGAGAGATTCAGCACAAGCGAGTGAGCAGAACATCCAACAGCAGGCTTTGCATAGTACCTGGTTAGCCAGTGAACATCAGACTTCAGTGTGTTGTATATTTTTGTTGAAGCTGTAGAGTGTGTGTGTGTGCGCGTGTGTGTCAACATTTTATTGTATTTATTAGCCATTGGTGGCTCTAAAAATGTCAGTAAAACGAAACAAAGACAATCAGAAATATTGAATTTAAACAGGTTTGAAAAATTGGATCTTAAAAAAAAGTATTTCAATGAATTCACCATCTCATTTAGATTTTATTGTAAATATAATATAGGAAATAGAATTATATTTTTGTTCATGAGTACTTAGTGAAGTAAATGTTATGTATTTGGCTGTTATATTTTATTGCATTTGTGTATGTTGATTCATGTCTTTAAAACCTGACAAATCACTGTACCTCATGTAGATGCTGAATAATCGTGCCTGTTGACAGAGCAGTTTTGGACCGGCTAAAGCTATAGAAACACCTCACTTGCTTATGTTTTAAAATCTCCCTGTAAGACAATTCATAAATTCAACAAGGTAAAACCTATTTGATTTGCTAACAAGGGTCTTAACAAATAAGGTACACTTTTATACAAGCACTTGATGTACAAAGAAAATGTAGTAATTTCTTATTTCAACCATGATACAATCTAAATATACAGTTTATACTAACATTTGTTTTGGGTTTCTTACAGCATTATATCATGTGCCAAATTTCATAACCTGATATCAGCATAAATTAAACAAAATCCTGCATGCATTTGACTTGCAATTTCATTATACAGATTAACATAAGTATTTTGATATTCTAGGAGTATTTCAGTGGGAGTGTGCAAATATTTATTAAATTGTATGTGGAAGAATGTAGTCGCCCAGGTGCATTCTCCCATTGCCATTTTATTATATGTTGCCGATTTCTAATTGATATTATAGACTATCCCGCCATCAGCAAATGTAGCCCTCACACTTGTTCTATAAATCCACATATCACACACATGGAATTGTGTTTGAATAATTGAAGACAAATGCTTTTTATGCTCTTAACATTTTTTACTGTGTTTTTTTTTTCTTTGTGATGTGTATGGTGGCAATGTTCTCTGTATTAATTTAATCAGCACAATTCACAGACATGCTGGACTGACATACTAGCTGCTGTTCAAAAGTGTACAATTTGTTGTTCAGCACAACATTTATAGTTGTGTATGGTACTTGCTTTTTAGATTTGTTTGTCTCAAGCAACACTGTGTGTGGCTCTTATATCA
>JAODVN010000018.1:1246987-1258133 GCA_025434125.1 Chologaster cornuta
ATTATGTGCTTGCTACAGTATGTGTGTATATATATATATATATATATATATATATATATATATATATATGCTAGCTGTCTTTGTTCACCAAAAGTGACACATGCAACTGTTAATAGGCTTAATTATTACACTAATATTCTAGTCACATTTTCATGCTGTAATTGCGAAAATGCACTCCTCCATATGAAGATAATTTGGATGACAATTGTCCAAATGTCTGTATATTTTGCATAATAACTATACTGTACAAACAATTAGGTGTTGCTTAAATGTTTCATAATTCTGTATGGCCTGCATTTAAGTTATAGTTGTATGTTTCAACAAACAGCATTATTTTCATTATAATAGATGTTCTCCTATGATTCCCATGTATTGTAGTGGCTTGCCCTGCATTGTAGCAGTGAAGTGGCTCTTGCATTCAGAGGCATGGGCTGTTGGATTAAAGCTACATAAAGGAAAATGGTGAACTTGTACTCACTTTATTTTGTCACTTTTATTCTCAAACTGAAGGTACTTTGGTTTGTTAGAAATGGAAACATTTTTACAGAGAGTGCATGCTTACTTTACAGTAAATAGTAATTGGTGAACTAATCATAACTATATGGTAATGTATGTAAATTAAATGATATCTGACATTAGCAGCATACAAGCATGGTGTGTTAATTGAGAATTAGCCATAGTCCTTTTAGTTATTTTGAAATGCTGCTTTGCTATCTCCACTCATTAATGCTTCCACAGTCCACTGTCTTTAGTGCTTTCCTCAGATAGGGTCCTGGCTCTTTACACATTCTACCTGTTCTTTAAGCTCTTGGAGACTTCCCTCTCTGTACTAGGTTTGTCAGATTTCATTAAAGGGGGAGCTGTTAATGCATGCGTTGCATGTTCTGACCTTCCCACAGTTGTCTTTTTCAAAGTGCAAAGTTTCCTGTTGAAAGTGGAAGACTAACTGTTAGGGGGGAGAGCAGCTATTTTACCTAATAAAGTAGGCAATAGAAGGTAGAGCACACATTTAAAAGAGTCATATCCAGGTGAAATCACCACCTTATTCAAATTTCAGTGGATTGCAGATAAATCCGTTATCTTAAAAGTGCTTCTGCCTTTCAGTTAATTATACTTGATTTAGATAAGCGGATAACCATTATGTCCACTTTAATGCGAGAGGATTATTATATTTCAAACTAGCTTGTCAAACCTGTGCTGATATCATGAAAACCTGGCTCCTAGGGGGGAACGAGAGAACCAGCAATGTCTCTATTCCCCTTTACGACAGACGCGTGTGTCCAAACTCATAATGAGCACTAGCCTTTCATAATTGAGGTAGTTGAAGGTCACATAGATTAAGATCACAAATGTTTAATGGTTCTGCTAAATGTTTATAGGTAAGCCAATGTAGGAGGATGGGTATGCTTGTGTGTGTTCCCGAAGTGCAGTCAAGATGTTGCTAGTGCTTCAGAAGGACAAACACAGATGGGGCTCCTATAATAATTAATGTGAACATGGCAGAGCTCCAAACCCAAGGAAATATACTAAGTGTGTTTGATCCCCCCCGCTTGTCATTAATGAAGTGCAGCTCCTTTCAGCAGGCTAATTTAGTGCTAGAATGTATTAATATATTATTACTTTGTTACTGCAGGTGAGGAGAGTCTTCATTTCACAACACAGAGCCCAGAAATGGAAGGCAACGTAAGCCATCATAGTCTAATTTTAAAATGCCAGGCTCTAAAGATGCCTGTTTTCCCGGCGCAGGGCAGCATTTTTAATTTCTTCATAACAGAATTAATCTCAAGCATCTCTTGCCATCTAGAATGATCCATTTGTCTCAGGCTGGAGAGCACACAAGTGGGATGGATTTCATTAAGCCATCCGGGGCGAGGGCGAGTCGCAGAATTATCTCTTATCAATTTCTCTCCTCAATTTCTCTTCATTGTCTTAATATATTTAGCAGCTCCCTACACCACAGCCACCCTTGTCTCACATGAAAAAAAAACATATTTGTTTCTTGCCCTGTAGACCTTTGACTTGAGACTCTCTGTCACGATGCCCTGATATGGCCTGGCACTTAAACTGTCCACTTAGATCACCAGCCAGGGAGACACACATAGATGGCCCCGATGGGAGTGGCTGGGAAGAACCTTCTGGAGATCATGCTTTACCATGTCACCGTTCACGTGTACTATAGATTTTGCCCATTTATTATAACCTCATCTTCTTTATCTGCCCCTTCTGGGGGCTGAACGGGATCTTAGTGGACCTCTCACTGTATCTTAAAAGCATTAACTGTGGGTGGGAGCTGATGCATGGTAATGGCCTATCTCAATGCAAGGCCACTCAGCCTCTTCTCAGTTTGGTTGCAGGGGCCTGCCAGGATGCCACCTAGAGGGCAGGGCTGAAGGAGGTGGAGCACAGAGCTATGGGTGGTACATTGGTGTTGTTGTTGGTCAATGTTGCCACTTCAGTAGGGAATCCTGTTTTGCAGTTGTAGCTATACACAGAATGTTAAACTAATGAATGAAATGGATGCCCTTGCTTTTAGTTTGGCCTACTTCCATTTCCTAAGGTCACACCCCTGATCTGACTGAATAGATTCTGCCCTGGTGGGAAGCAGTAGGCTGGAGATAACGGAGGCTGGGGGGGTGTGGTGCACAATGCGAAATGAGGAGATTTTAGAAGGGGCCTAGGGTAGTGGGGTCTCTAAGTCGGTCCCATGGGAACTCCCTCCAGGATAAATGGTCAGATCTCATTGGGAATGCAACTTAACGCGCAGGAAATGATCATGTTTAATTTAGCAAGCAGATGGCAGGGAAGCGATGGGAGCAGGGGGGAATAGGATGGGGGGGGGGGGTCTTGTTCAGACACAAGCCTGCCCAGAGCCTTCCCACAGCCCGCCTCTCTAGAGCCACTGAAACATGGGCTACACGACTCGGGTTTTGTTAACGTCAACATGGAAGAAAGCATGAAATGATACTCAGAGATATTGAGATGTCATTAGAAATATCCCACATTGCTACCACTGAGAGCAGTATCTGGACGGGATGAGCAGCATATTAGCTAACATGTTCCAATAAGCAATGGTTTATGCATCGTATAATTACAGAATATTTGAGGATGGACATTACTGGGCACAGGTGTAGTAAGTTATCTTTGCTTTTTGTTAATTATATTTGAGTGTTCCTGGTCCAATATGTATAGCCTGTATCTACAAACTAAATATAGAGTATTGTTGTTATCATCATCAGGTATTACTTCCAATTATGGGTACTTTGTTTTCTGACAAAAAAGTCTGCATCAGTATGAATGTTAAAAAAAAATATATAAAAAAAGAAAGCATGCATCTGTGTTTAACAAATGCCTTTCAACATTTTACTCAAGTGTATAAGCAAGCCCCATGCTCCCATAGTAGACATACACTTAATTATACTAGTATATCAAATATGTAATTAGCCCAAATGCATAATGTAAACAAAATTAAGTCCCTGAGGTGTTAACTCGAAGCAGTACCATTTTAAATGAAGACCTTTTTTTTTGTTTTTTACCACTTAATCGTTCCAAATGTAGCGCTAGAGCTGCGGTGAAAAATCACGGGCTTCTCTTCAAATGTGGCGAAACAAAGCGTCGGTAAGCGCAGTGCCACACAACACTTGACTTGGTGCGGCCCGCTGCCCGTCTAGCTTACCTCAGGTAGTCCCTACGGCAGAGGATGAGGTTGGCTTTGGTGTAGAGGGTGGAGCCCACCTCCCCCAGACGACAGTCACAGCAGGCACATTTGAGACAGTCCTCGTGCCAGTATTTGTCCAAGGCCTTGAGCAGGTAGCGGTCTTTAATCTTGCGATTGCAGCCAGCGCACCCCTTCTGCTTCCCTTTGGGCTGGACGGAGAGCATTGGAACACCTGTAGCGATAAGGAGACAAATCATGTGTGATTTACTGCCCAGGAGCGCAAGTGACTTTTCATGTTCCCTTTTTTCCGATAAGCCGGCTTGCTCCTTGAGGCATCTGGATCCGGCCACAGTACGCTGCTTTCCCCTGCTTCATATGCATTAAAGAAAACATTGTTCCATGCAGATAGGCACACGGGTCACATTGGACTACAAGGGCCGCTCGTCCGGGAACGCGACACGCGGTGAAACGACATGATCGCCCTGCATCGGGCCCTGCATCGGGCCCTGCAGGTGTAATTTGAGGATTTTACACATTGTCCCGTTTTGCTTACCGTGGTATTTACGGCATGCTGTATAGTATGTTAGTCACCTACCATTTCATCAGAGCTCATTTCACTCAACTGTCCACAGCTGTAAAAGCTTCTCATGGGCTTTGTTTGGTATAGATTAACATTAACCTTTTAAAAAGCCTCTGACCACAAAAACGTTGCTACCAGACCCCAGTGAGATATGTTATGGCCTAAGTGCTTTTCAGTGTGCACTTACTCTTTTTCTCACACACACACACACACATGCACAGAGTTGTCTACTCACAGCATTACAGCCTTTCCTCCTTTTACACTTATCTGTACACGTGTCTGCAACGAGCAAGCCTAAGTAACCAAACCCGCAAATTGCCCCGCTGTCACGCAGAGCCCCCTTTAAGTGCGCCTTTTAGCCTCCTAAAGGACAAATAAAGTCCATTTAATAACTGCACTAAACACTAATAGTCTATGTGTGGTTGACATTTGTGTTTGGACTAAAAGCCCCCCTCAGGCCACTGCTGGTACGGAGGCAGGGGCCGCACAGCTCCCCTCTGTAGCACTAACAGGTCTGCCACAGCTGAAAGCACAAGACAACAGCTCTTAAGACACTCTCTCACACACTGAGCTATTGATCCGTCTAAAAGAACACAGTGGACGCCACTTGCCACTCTACTTTTAAAACACATTTCGCTCAAAAAAAAAAAAATACCCTACCGAACGAACATTGTGCGTCACAGCTGTTTTAGCCAGCGCTACGTGCAGATGGCAATGCTATACAATACTAAAGCTTAACCTGCTGTTTAAAGACATGATATACTGGACTTTATAAAACGTGGTCAAGCGCACAGGTATATTGGTTCTAATGCTGTATGTATGTTGTTTATGGGCGATAATAGGTGTATATATATAATATATATACCTATACAATATTAAAAAATGAATATACATAGCAGCAAACAGCTATTTTCTATGTGAATATTTAGTGGCGTAATGGCGTCCTGAGCAGAGAGTGCACTTCCTGTGTGTGTGTGTGTGTGTGTGTGTATGTATGTATGTGTGAATATGTATGTATGTATGTATATATGTGTGTGTGTGTGTGTATGAATCCCAGCTCTATTCTTACTGTCTGTCCGGTCCGACTGAGCGTGTGCATGTTAGGGTGTGTGTGTGTGTGTGTGTGTATGTGTGTGTGTGTGAGACCCGTGATTAAAGCATGTTGCTTTTGTCTTAGATGCCGGTGCTTTAGTATGACATCTAGTGGCAGAACATCACACTTAAAGATAGTATTCATATTTATGTTGTTAACGTCAAAGAACACGTGCTAGTAGCTCATAGAACTGTATGCAGTTTAATTATATAGATACAGTACTGCATATACTGTACAGCACAGTGTGTAGGCACACACTGTTTGTTAGAAGATAACACATTCACATACATGCATTCCTGTATTGTTTTGATGCATTTTGTAGTTGAGTGTGAATGGGGTCGCTGTGGTTCCAGATTTGTTCTGCAAGTTCTTGGCCGTCTACACATCAGTAATGCTATGAATGTAACATAATTAGCATTTCCCCCTTTAAAAATACAGGCGAACGAAAGACAAGAGCTTGTTAGTCAAATTTATGAGTTTGGTTTATATGTGAGTAAGTGCTTTGGTGGCGTTGAGCCGTCCTATTTCTCTATCAGAAGTGGAAAGGGGAGGCTAATTGGTCCAGCACTGGTGATGGAAGCCATCAATTAGTGTTGTGCATGCCCCTACCTCTATTACCTCGGCCCTACCCTAAACAGGCCCCTTGAAACTGGCACATTAGGATCACAAAACCCACTATAAATACCAATGTTCAGTGTAAATGAAGCTAAAAAGCTGCAAATTCAAGCCACACTAGCTAAGGGCGGTCTCCTCTACCTGCATTTCATGGCTTGTTAGGGGAGCTCTCTGCAGGTATGCCAACAGTGCTCGCCTGACAGGCTTCCACAGAACTAAAAACAGTCTTAATGAGGAGAGAGAAAATGCCTCTATTTGTGTGCGTTTGTGTGAACGTACATGCGCGTGGGTCAGTGTGTGTGTGTATGTGTTTGAGAGCATGTGCAAAGCAAAAGAAACGGGCTGTTGCAATTCCCAGAAGGATCACACAAAATTCTTTAATTTGCCTTTTATGACAGCTAATTAGTTATTCTACTCAAAATCTTTGCTTTAAATAAGAGAACTAATTATACACAAAGGTCGCTCCCCTACCTCCGGAGAGCTACTCCTAATTGGTTTAGACCACCACCCGCCACATAACACCTTAAACATGTCACGTGAGTGTATTACATCAAGTCAGCAAAGGCCAGAGCTTAACCCAGTGTGTACATCTCATTCTCCTGCTGGATATCCTGCCCGGTATAATCAAACACGCAACATGCTTCCTCCTTCAACTACACCTCCTCGTCCAGAGCCGAGAGAGAGTGAGGAGAGACTTAAATAAAAGAAACACTCTTAACATTAGGGAACTATTGCGCATTTCCAACGGATAACTGTGTCAACAAACGCAGGCATGGGGTTTTTCTACCAAAACAGCCCCCTGGAAAACTTCTTTCATGGTTCTGTAGCAAGCAGTCGTTCAAACCAGCAAAACAGAAGAGTCGCGACAGAATAAATGATTGTGTAATACCAATGTCTTGTCAATTCCCCTAATGCCACCAGACATTTTCTCACACCTGTCACCACTCTCTGCGCTACATGAAATCGGGGCGAACAGAACCCATGCTTGTCGCCTCCAAGAATGAAAAGGTGCATTATGAAAGGGAGTGTCAGGCTAAGAGGCAGGCTGCACTTAATCCAATCCATTTAACAGATACAAGTGCCACTGACCTTCCAGTGTCATTTGATGTCACCAGAAGCATACCTCTTCACATCATGATTCACACTCAAACGAGGGATGCATTTGGCCTCTCAAAGTGGAAAGAAGGCACTTGCCATGCCAAATATCCTTCCTGGGAAAGGATTTAATTTGTCATTAGCACTTATGGTGTAAGGGGCTTGTCACATTTCATACCCCCCAACCACCCCACCCCCTCTCCCTACTTTTTAAAGACCTTATCTTTTTAAGAATATGTACAGTTAGTCCTTTTCATCGCAAGGAATCTGTCATGCCATGAAGGTTCCATTATAGTGATAGCATCCAATTTCTATGTTACCCCATTTACACTTCAATCTTCTACAGCTATCGAAAAATCAAATCAGTGTTCTAACCTTTTTTGATATATTTAAGGTTTTAAGGGAAAATATGCCGTTTGCAGCACTCAAGGAAACATTTGAAAGCACTGAAATGCAATTATCACATGTGTATGGCAAGGCCTGTATTTCTTCAGATTAGACAAGAGTAGATGGATAGAAGGAAAGAATAACTGCATGATTTGCCCTTCGCCCTCTTTTCATACCATATGTCTGCCTGCTTTCTAAAATGTCTGGTTGTTATCTTAAAGTGAGTGAAGAGGGGCATAGAAATATATGGCATACTGTACAGTAATGGCTTATATATCAGATTTCACTTCTCTCCAGCATGTTTAGGTTTCAGTAATTATCTCAGACTCCGAGTTGCAAGATGCCAAGAAGTACTGCGCAAGCTTTTCCCATCTATTTTTTTCCCCCTCATACTTCAGTCATACTGTATGCAGTCATACAAATATTACAATGGGTTATTGTTGTGATACAGTCAGATTTCAACAGTGTTTTGATAAATGCCTACACATTTCACTGGCATACCAGCAATAACAGCCTGATTTCTGTTCTGGCACTTAACCCAACAACAGATAGCACTAGCAAGGGATAGTTACTGTCCATTATCTTCAGTGTACCAGTAAATAAGCAATTATATAGGCTGACACGGCGGTGAGATATAGACTCCCTGCGTTTCACAAGAGTAAAGGAGCTTGATAAGAGTCACTCGGCAATAGGTGGGAGGTAGAAGAACAGGCATTGGAGAAGCTGCTAGATGACCCTGTGTGAGCCTCTTCTCAAGGGCCCACGTAATTATGGCTTCCACCCGCAGAAAATAAGACAGTAGTAGCATTGCAAATAACGCGGTTCACACACTGATAGAAACGACACTTCATTACTGAAGGGCCGCATTCAAATGAAACAGTGCTTATCATTGCCACACTGGTGATTCACTGCACCCCTCCATACGATGTCAAACAGGCGTTAACCAGGCTAGATTAATCCGCAAACCGCCGTATACAGTACGCATGATGGATGTGTTCAATCACAATACGAGTTTAGATCTAGTTGGAACATTCTCTGAAACGGGCACGTTCTCGCACAGTGAATCTGCGCCTTAGTAACTGTAGGAGCCGATTTCTTTTGTTCAGTAGGCGCTGTGAATGTTGTGGCCATGGCAATGCCGAGGAGAATTTGGGATGGGTGCCTGCCGCTAAGGTTAATAGGGATCTCAGGCAGATGCCTTGCCGTTGTCTGCGTGAATCAACCCTTTCATTCAAGCGCCCGTCATTACTGTAATTGAGCACGCAGACACATCTTTCTCTTTCTGCCAAGACAAAACGCAAGACATCTGGTAATAATATCAGCTGGAATATGCACACCGGCTAAAAGCAGAGCGAGCAGAGTGTTTTCACAGTGATAAGAAGAATGACTGATTCCCTGTGTGATCCATATTCTTATCCGCCGTTTAAGAGCATTGCGAGGAGAGAAATAAAAGGTACACACGCCACACGCGCGCACACACACACACACACACACACACACACACACACACACAAGATATCTCTTGCACGGCCCAAGTCAATATTAGATTTCAAGCAATGTAAAAAAATACAATGTTTTAACTGTAATTTTTCTATATTACTCTGCGTTACTGTATAGTATGACACGTTTCCAGATGGCTGATATATGAATGCTGGGGTCTGTGAGCAAGGGGGCTCTCTGAGTCTGTTTCCATGCTATGATTATGACATACTCCCCACAGTAAGTGAGGGAGAGAGGCAGAGCATTCTGGGCTGGAGCAGAGGAGGGGACTGTTCATTAACGAGATGCACTCTCAAACTTTGCAGCTTGCTATGGCTAATAAGCCCCGGTGAAACGAAGACCAGCCGCTCCTTGCATTGACCCTGGCACGGCCCGGGATAAGGGAGGGTTTTGTCTCCTGGAATAATTGCTCTTTTCACATGTTACAAGTGTCCTGACCCCCGCGGTCGGCAGCCACTTTCCCCACCATAATTACTCCTGATCCGCTCCAAATGAGCTCGCTGCATTAGCGCTGCAATAACACTGGCCTGGCTTCAAGCGCGTCATGGGGAGTCTCAGCAGAGCCGGCCTGGAACAGGACTGCCTTTTCTCCCGGCCCATGGTCATTTCCATCACGTCAGAGGTGCATTTCTTATACTTGAAGTCAGCACCAAGGCCCTGGGCCTTTTTCTAAAGAGGCAAAGAGGCATTGTTAGCTCCTGGTGGTCGCTACTCACTGTGGTTTGGCTGCAGTCGCTATGCCAATTAACAGATGACTTCATTAGGGTGGTTCTTTTCCTTCCACACTTTTCCACACGAGCCCCCTCCCCCATTTTTATTTTAATTTATTCACATGGGGTTAATTAAAATAAATATATCACTAGATATGATATGCAACCACTTTCTAATTAAATTAGTTCATGCTTATTTTGAAATGGGAAACTGGAAGAGGTACCAAATGATTACAGGCGGTGACTTTCCAGCACTGTGTTGTTCACTAGTTTGGTGAGATTACAGCTCTGGAAGGTGAGCTGTCAACAGCCGACAGAGCGAGAGATGAGGAAAGCAATAGAGAGAACACAAGTGAGAAGTTGAATGGAAAACTGTTTTATCGCATACTATTGCCACAACAGTACAGTAACTGATTTGACATAGTGAGAGAAGATGTTGTCCAGCCTTTTACGTAATTTCCGTGTGCACTGATCCTGCACTGTGTAGTCTGTCATCACAGACTAGATTATATGAACTGTAGTGTCAGTTCAGTACAGAAAAACATATCACAAATCATTTCCTCAGCCATCCATAAAAAAAATGTTTTGAGAAACTATTAGAGCTAAGTACTGTAAAGCTTTTAAACATTATGCAATGAAGCAACAACTTGTTGAAACTAAAGCAAATGTACTATACTGTACAGTAACAAAAAGTAATTATTTACTGTACTGTAGCATAGAATAACCAGTTGGACCTCCTACAGTACTGTACATATTTGCCTTTTTTAGGGGTACTCTGACCCAGAAATGCATATTTTGAGACTGATAGATGGGACAATATTATCTGCCACTTTTATAATTCCTGGAAAAGCAATCTAGCCATTTAGCACTGCCACTTTCTGCCAACCAGGACAGAATAATGCATAAACACTTCTTAGTCCGCATTAAAAATGAATTTGGGGGAGAATAAATGTACCCTTCAAAAGTTTGTCACTTCCAAGGTTAGGAAATGATATAGAAAAGTCCACCTTGCCAGCAATTACAGTGCACTTATTATTTCAAAGGATATATCAGGAGACAGGTGTTCAGTGTCCTCGTCCTCAGTGTCTCGAAAATGGAGGGAACACTATTCTGAGATGCACTGTGTGACGCTGGTTAATCTTGAATAATGCAGAATCACCACAGCAGGAAGTTACAGTGTCAGTGCAGGCCTCTTTCATTCAGGTACCTGCCCATCTCCCATCCTGCTTTTGGGGTAAATAATGGCGATAGTTGGGCACAAAAACAAAAGGCTTCAGTTAACTTTGAATGCATTTCTGGCCTACAGTACCACTGACCTACTGTTCTCTAGCTGTTCTGGCGTAATGTTGTAGACAACCATGCTTAAGAAATCCAGCATTGCTGGTCACCAGCATAAGGTATGTTTTGCATGCTGGAATGCTGGTTTGCTGGTATCCTGGCGTCCCATGCTGGTTGCTGGTGTGCTGGTATACCAGCTAGACCAGCACTAACCAGTATGAACCAGCACTACA
>JAODVN010000018.1:1263837-1275425 GCA_025434125.1 Chologaster cornuta
GCAATAGGTCTCTTTTGATGGATACTGACAGAACGCAGCACGCGTTTCATGATTTGCAATCAAGTTAAAAGCATTGAGCTGTCATCTTCCATAACGTGCTGATGTCAAAGGCTTCCACGATAACTTCAGAAACGTAAAGCAGAGGGAGAGTTGACTGTTGTTAGGTAACATCTATAAAATATAACTAGCCTACTCCGTTGCATTTTATATAATCTGGCAACCCAATATGTAATCTGGCTACCATAGCAATGCCATACGCGCAACTTTTAAAATGCATTTATACGCACTTGGAAACTTTTCGGTGTAGAAGGATGCTCAGCTCAAAATATTGTTAGTTTCTTACAGGCTATTTATGCTATAAAGAAACAGCGTCCACACATCATAGGCTAACGCAGAGATGCGCGTGGTTTCTGTCAGCATGTTCAGGTGCTCAGAATGGCCACGGTTTACTTCCAGGTTAAAGCTTCCGATCTCCAGAGATGTTACTCACCCTCCTCCTTGTCCAACACCATCGTTCTGAGGAACGATGAGTCCGACCCCGGGCGATCCGTCCTCGGTTCCAGCAGTCTGCACCGCTCGGTGGACGCAAGTCTTGTGTGGCTGACTAGCAGCCTACGGCTCGATCAGAGAAAACCTCGAAAGATGAATTGTCTCCTGGCGTTTTTCTATAAGCGATCATTCATCTGCGGAATACGGAGATATGTGTCACTAAATTCCCCTGTCCAAACTAGTTGACAATTCAAATAAATAACGGTAAAACAGCGGCGGTCGATCTTGAACAATTCCATGCGAAAATAAAAAGGTGGATAAATCTACAGTCGACTATATAACTGTGTACACGGACGGATCAAAAGCTCAGACTGAACGGCTGAGCTCTCCGTGCTGTAATATTCTCTTTCCTTGTTCTCATTTGCTCCGAAACCGCAACTATATTCAACAAATCCAATCGCAAATCTGACAACTGCTAAAAGCATACTCACACCGCCTCTCTCTCCCAATTTATGTGCGGCGCTCGCTTCTGCTACTGAATAAATGCGCGCAGTTCCCAGAGAGCCTCGGATTCCCCTGTTAATTAAATCAATTCATTATGCTCAGATCTGATTAGCAGCCCTTCCCCCCTCTTTGAATCAATTATTCAATACACAAACATAATTGCTTGTGCCAGAGGTGTCTAAGTATTAGCTTATTTAACTCCAAGGACACTAATTACCCCTAGGGCAAGGGAACTTTTCTCATTAATTCTGACAAAACACAAAAGCACAGCTAAGGGAAAGTGTGCGTGTGTGCGCCCCGGTGTGCGCGGTGCGCGCACGGCTTACTGGTCTGCCCGCATCTGAGAATAAGAGAGAGAGGGAAAGAGAGCAAGAGAGAGAGAGAGAGAGAGAGCGCACGTCTGTTGCCTGCGTATGGTCGTATTCGTGCACGCGTGCATGTGTCAGTAAGGGAGAGAGAGAGGAGGCTAGTACACTGCTGTTTGCCGATGTACGAACACGGTTATTTCTCTGCCTTTTACTTATATGCAAAATTTGATATAAATTATATCTAATATGACCAATTTATCACGAACCCACTGAATATAACTCTACGGCAATTAGGGTATCCAGATTCACTTATCATACACGCTAGGCAATAGATAAACAGTCTCTTTAAACGAGACAGCACAACAGATGGGCTGCGTTTGTGATTAGTGTGTAGATAGAAGGTTCAGTTTCGAATCTGGTAATATAATTGTTGCCTGTTATTGCCAAGATGAAAGTGTTGCTGTTTCATGGTGGAGCCTTAAATAGCACCACTTTCACTTGCCCTGCGGAGACTGTTAACCAATTAAGGGTGAGATCCAACAAAGATTAGCCATTTAGGAGAGTGGAGTGGATATGCTGCAATAATGCTGGTTTGTCAGGAGCCAGAAGGCTGTCTGTGGTGTGAGCTTGCTCAGTCTGTCCTTGCCTTCTGTTACATTTAGCGGTACACTTATTACATGGCTATTCTAAGCTCGCCTCCATTAAACTAATTAATAATCCAACAATATTCTTAGTTAGTTATGCTTTTGTGTAAGTAGTTTAATGTGTAACTACAGTCTGCCCTTGCAGAACAAATCAGATGTAGACGCAACAGTACAGCGTTGGTGTTGTAGTAAACAGCAGCAGACTTGTGTACTGTATGTAGATAGGTCAGGTTATGATTGCCTGAACATGATCTTTTATTGTGTATATTTATTGTGTTTTGGACTGGTGTGATCCTGCACTCCAAATATAAGTTACACAGCCCTGTACACGGGCCCTCTGTGATAATTTCACTGCTCGGGGCAGCAGGCTGTGGTGAGATTGGGTCGGCCTTGAAATCAATGGTGTGATCCCTCTCTGACTGGCTTCCTGGTTGACGTGGTTGACTTTTCATCTCCACAGTCACATAGATTGATGACATATGACCGGGAATGCATGTCTGCTGACCTCTAGCAAAGTGAATGACAGATAATTAATCCAATCACAGGAAAGGGGGAAGGAAAAGAGGGTATACGCATGGTTCAGTGTCATCAGAGCTTGACTTCAAGAGGCCGTTTGACAGTTGTTGTGTTGAAAGTATGTGACCATAAATAATATCAAAAACTATTCTGTAGGAGAAAGCATTTAAGATGCACGATACCTGAATTGCATCACCTTTCTATCTAAGCTAAGGTGTTATTGGAGACTCTTCAAAATCAACATGTTCATAATACAAATGTCACAGTTTATGCGTCTCACAGGTGTGTCTAAATGTTTAGGACGTCTCACGCAGCCTAGGCATCAATATCATCCTGTACAAATGAGCTACATCACCCCTGTGTTATGACACAGTGTTTTCTGTGTCTGTGTTGCTGGTCAACCATAGCCACAATGCGCCTTCTAGCCTCTAATGTCCTGGGAGCACACCCGTCCTCTCTGTTTGCCCAGGAGCCGGGTCAGCAAATGTTAGGCACAAGCATACAAGTCTGCGCCTGGTGCACAGTTAATTAAAATTCATTTCTGCGCATGCATTAGCCAGGCTCAATCTATTTATGGGCGGCTCTCGCATAAAACCACTACAAAACCGTGCACTGTAATTAACCCCACCTAATCAGATGTTCCATTGGATAGGGGTTTTTAGAGAGGGGATGAGCCTATTCTATAGTTCAGAATGGCTAAGCAGATTAAAACCTCATATCAAACATGATATTTACAGGCAGGGCTCAACGCAGAGTGCTCCTTTTATGTGTGCCGGGGTGAGGCTTCAAGGGTGGGCTTTTAAAGCCACATCCCTTAATTGTATTCCAGCTAAGTGGGATGAATGGTGCTTTTTAATCAGGATACTGCTTGTGCTTTATGTTCTAAAAGTATAGAGATGGTCCCTGATCATTAAGACTGATGTGTTTATATCCCAGGTTTCCCTGCATGTAACAATACTTAAATGCATTTTTAATGCTAGGCCAACATTTGTGAACAACAGCAGGGATATAAATGAATACTGTGCATGTAATTGTTGTGTGTGCGTGTGACTGATTTACTGTTGTGCATTAACTCGGGGGTTCAGTGTTACATTGGATGCAATACTCAATTATCATTTGAGAGGGTATACTGTATTTTCTTCAACATTGTGTTCAGAGAGTTAGTGTCATTTTCACATTGTCACTTTTTAACCTACATTTGCTACTCAGAGTTATGATTCTGCTCCTCCTAGTGGCTAACAATGGCATGGTCTCACCCCAGACTTAAGGCATAAAGGTTTGGCAGGATGGTTAATTCTGTCTTACGTTTTCATTGAGTGTGTTTCAGAGCTGGGGAAATATGGTGTGTGTGTGTGTGTGTGTGTGTGTGTATGTCTGTGTGTGTGTGTGTGTGTGTGTGTGTATGGGGGCGGCATTATCTTAATACATTAAGAATAGCGATCATGCTTTAAAGATGATCAGTCTTTCTATCAAGGCCGAAACGCTATGTAAACCCTGCTGCTCACTTTGTCTATTTGGGTTTCAGGAGCAATCTAATATCCACAAGGTGTCATTTAGTGGATAGGGAAGAGGGGAGAGTGAATCCCTTTCCCAAACATTTAATCCAACTTTAATCCTAGTCATTAGGAATTAGACATGCAGAGCTGTCCGGCCGTGCCTCTAAATTACAATCAAACGGTTACCAATTACACAAATTATTGACGGTAGAGTCTCTTTTCAACTGCAAATTAAGGCTATTAAGAAAGCCTCCTTTTTAATGCAAAAGTGACTAATTAACCAGCGGATGGGAAATCTGCTGCCCAGATATCAAGAAAGTTCTCAGCGCACATTGCAGGAACACAAGGGAACCAATTAGTTTAATTATCAAAACAGCTAATTAAAATTGCACAGTTCCTAATTAGTTCTTTGCTTTTGCCTCTAATTGACAGCATGGAGATAAATGGGCTGCCGATGAAAACGGGGAGAGGAGGAAAAACAGGGGAAACTTGGGCAGAATATTTATGCTGACTTTATCTCTGTCTGTGTGGCAGCCCTTGAAAGTGGAAAATTAATGACCTTAATTCCCAAACTGTTTTTCCTCCAACGGTGCTCCCCTCTGCGCTCCTGGTGCATGCTCCTTTGTACGGCCCTGCCACCCTGCCAACTGCTGGAATTGGGGTTGGGGGTGGGTTTGTGTGTGGGGGGAGGTACTTGGAGGTGGGAACTAGTCTGCTCTTAATGTGACAGCTCCCGATGAACAATAGAGAGAGATGAAAGAACGGAGCAGATGTAACCGCTGGGAGCGTTGCATCATGGGACCGCAACTCTGTTGCACTTTTTTTTTAAAGGGCTTCTGTCATCTTTCAGAGCACTAATTTGTCCCATGAAAAAGAGTGAACTCTGCTGGGAGAGAGAGATAAAAGACATTTGATGGACTCGGAATTTTTTTAATAAGGATTTTTTTTATTTGAATGCTAACAGTGTGTTCTCTAAAACTTTGCCCAATCGTAGACTTTGAGAAAGTTACCACGTGGTCCAGGGCCAGGCCAAACAATCGACAGAGGAGCGTCTATTGTTGTACCCTCAAGATTTATTGTAAAGGTTCCCACTGCTTATTGGTATGATCTGTTTAAAGGTCCTTGAAACTAAAGAAGAAAGATGGACCCTGCTAGACAGAAATGCTACACTGGCAAACCTGAACGACTGCCATTTACTTCAGAGGCTTTTTTTGTTAGACTGTTTGTGTGTGTGCATGCGTGCATCTGCGTGCGTGCGTGTCCGTGTCCGTGGTGTCTTCTGGCAGGCATGGTCTCTTTGTCTGCACCGTACAAGGCCACCCCGGTCACGTGTTATCCTCATCCCTCAGCCTACATGCATGTGACATGCAGGTCCTCTTGGCACATTAGCAGATAACCATCTACTAATCAGTTTACTTTTGGGACTGCGTTAAAATGTAAATTACATTAATGCTCAAATTATGCATCAAACTACGCAGATAGGGCCAGGCCAGGGGCCTCATAATGCTAGGATCATTCGGTTAGTGCCTTCCACATGCAGTGTTAATGCACTCTGATTTCCCCTGCTCTGGTTCAAATCAAGTGTGATATGTCAGTCACTTGGTGTCTGGAAAACTAGAGGAGCTTTATTTGAATTGGACTAGAGAGGCTTTCTGCAGAGCTACAGTAGAAAGCAGGGTGATTATTGCCTGTTGGGTTCCTTTTGTCTGTCTCGACGGAAAATACTTTGGGGGCAATAAACTTGTCCTCTCTCTAGGTCAAAATCACGTAGGTATTAATTTACTTTTAATCCTTGTGAGTAGGAATGGATTGCCTGAGCTTTTAATAACATTCAAAATCAGATTTATGTGAAGTGTTCATGGCCATTTCAGAACGAAGCCCTCCAAAGACCCCCGTGTTGCAGTGCCTTAGCCTGGAGGAGCTTGCTGCCCATGACTAACAAACACACGTCCACCACTAATTGATTGTCTGGTGTTTTATTTATGGTGCAGCAGTAATTAGCGGACAGCATAATGTAAGCCATTCATTAGCACCTGGCTACCACTATGGATTTCACAGCTTTGTCTCAGATGCACACGTCATTAGGGAGAAACAAAGAGTGGAATTTATTAGCATGGATTCTTGTAAATATCCTTAAAGACAGTGTGCCTTTAAGGAAGAGCCCAGGCCCGTAAAACTTTTGTCAGCATTTGCTCACTGATTCCATTTGCCGCAGAATATGTTAAGGAAGAGCAGTATAAATTTAATTTTAATTGTTTTGTACACACGCCAGTGGAAAGGAACTGATTGGATACAGTTCACAGACAGTATATTAATACGTTATTTTCATATGTTAATTGCTTTGCATAATCTCTCCCCTTGCTTGGTTTGGAAGTACCTGGTGTTGAGAATGGGGCTGAAGAGAATAGAAGACTACGATTTACATAAAAACAGCATCTCTGAACATTAAATAATAATGCATCTGCAAGCTGAAGGTGTGTTCGGTTAGCAGGAGGCAGATTTTTATAATTCATACTCCAGCTGTTTCAGTGCATTCGTGTCCATTTTCCTCCCTGCTTGCATTTAATGAAATCTTGTTGCTGGAGAATTAACTGGAGTGAATTGGAGATTTTAATCCCATTGATGTTCCACCAATGGAAATGCACACTTGTGGGAACTTTTAATGGAGGGCCCTGTAATCAGAAGACACTTGTATTCAGGTCCCTACAATAATGAATCTCATCAAATGGTAAAGGCTGGGCCGTGCGCGAGGGGGCTCAAATTTCAAGGATTTTGACCATCCCCATTGGAGGCATTCCTCGGGGAGTGTGTGATTACTCAAGTTTAGCAGTTTATTGCCTCATCTTTCAATAGCCAGTGAAGCACAAAATTCTCATTTAGGTTGCGTTTTTTTTTTCTTCATTTGAGGAACAGGCCAATATAGACTGCCGAACAGCTGCTCAGATCCCGAGGAACCACTGTTGGCACTGCAGAGTTATTAGCTGCCGCCATCGTTGTCCACTCATTGTGTCATTCACATTAAAAAATAAAGAATAAAAGGTAATTGGCTGGCAAAACGAGCGGTGTGATACATCAATGCCTATGGTGTGTTATCAGTGTAGTTCTTGCACGTACTGTATACACGTAGTGAAAGAAGGCAGCAAAATACACATAATGCTGTGGCGTTCTTTGCATTATTGTTGTAATTTGTTCTTTAGCCCGGTGCCCCACTTAACCTCTGACACATTGCTAGGACGCTGGCTGGCTGTGTTTGACAGTGGCTTGTTGAAGTCCTCTGTACAATCATTATGGAACAAGTCACCTCTCCTCTCCTGGAGCTCTTATAGGGTTCTTACTGCACCACAGTCACCTGGGTGAACTTGAATTAGTGTAATGGAAGTACAATTACCAAAGTGATCTTAGCATTTCACACACTAGTCCAGTGACATACCGTTCTCTAGCACCGGTAAAGGTCCCCAGCAGGTCACACAGGGAAGAGTGATGTGACGCTGTTTTATATTTGAATGACCAAATGTGACCTTTGAGATTAAAAGGAGGAGTTGCTTCTCTGGCGGCTGAAGAGTGTCCCTGCTGTTATGAAGCTCCTGTCCCTTTGATCCCCCTGTAATGAGACTAACACCAGGCGTCGTGGTCACTGAGCACGCTGACACACCACCGGAGAGCCTGGAATAGAAGTGGCTGGCTCTGTGTGTGTGTGCGTGCGTGTGTGTGTGTTCCTTCTCAGCTACTCTGGTACCTAACATGGGCAATGCATCCACAGGGGATTTGCTATGTGACTGTGTAATGTGCCAGCTACATAAAGGTGAGGTGTTGCCATGTGTATACAAATACACAGGGTTGCTGTGGTAAAGTGCAGCATGTAGGAGGAGAGCAGTTGTCTTGACCACCGAAACCTCAGGAAGAGGTGGTTTATACAGTAGCTCCCAGGCAAGCACCCACAAACTGTACGCAAACACTGGTCAAGGTTAAACAAAGGCCTGAAGACATATATGCACATTTATTAAATGAAAATAATTTTCTAATAATTTGTTTAGTCTGACAACTCCCTTATGCCCTCACGAGAACCATTCAGTAGACGAATGCCCAAAACAAGTCACATTCACTCCAGAGTCGGCGGGGAAAGGCCTAAAATCAGGTGGAGAGGTTCTCTCTGGGCATCTTTAGGTGAGCTATTACTCGATGCGATGCCCTCACATTTAAAGCTTAAGCCCTTGTTTTCCGGACAGGCAAGGTGAAGCCTGGTTCTCCGAGACATCTCCAGAGGTCCACTGAAGATCAATCATGACTTGGGCGGTCCCCGCGAGACCCTCTGTAACATCCACTGATTGCTTTCTGCTGTGCCAGGGACGCAAAGAGGCTTCAGGACAACACTTAACAATCAATCGGACGGCACAGACACTTTCGAATGCACACTAGTTTCTTCCCTGCATTTACACGCAAACAGCAATTCAGGTGGTCACAAGTGCCACTTAGGAATCACAGTCAGAATAGGCCCACGTTATTTAGCTGTGGAGAGAGCAGAGATTGTACAGTAAGGACAAACATGGAATGTAAGGTTTACATATGTATGTATGTTTGTAAAAGGACTCTGATGGAGCTTGCTGATGGCGATGATGATGATTATGATTGTAATATTAAAGTAGAAGCAGTAGCAAACCATGACCCTGGACACTGGGCCTTTAGGGTCGATTACATCAAGACACAACGTTTGTTAGAAGTATGCGATCAAAACCAGTGATGGGAAAACGGTTGCCTACGTGTAAGCTTTGACTTTGCTTTCTGGTTCAAGCAATGCTTCAATACATTTGTCATGTCATTGCTGTCAAGTAACCGATTTTGGGAGACCCTGGGCTTAATTTCTGGCAAAATGAAGAGATGACGAACGAGCGATCATGACTGAAGTGTGGGGGAGATTAATACAAAACTCCTTTTTATGCTACAAACACTATTGGCGTGGAAGAACAGATGTTCCCAACTAAAGCGAAATGCCACTAGCATTAGTTTAAGTTAGCATAAAATGACTAGCCAGTACATGTTCTAATCTCTGAAACGGATGTCTGGGCCTGGCTCTCTCTCTCTAAATGAATAATCCTGCTCCTCTTTCCCAAAATGGGGAAGTGGGCCAGTATTGATGATTCTCAGCATAGTAATGGATGTGTGTAATGGTAAGACAATGCCTACAGTACATGGGCCAATGTGCTGTAGAAGAAGCAGAAATGCATTGGGATAATGCTTCACTGGAGGTCTTCAAAGACATGAGAGTGATATCATTAGAGTGCCTGCCAACAGCATGCCACCTGTTTGTTTTTGTCTACTAAGTGTCTTACTGGCGGCCATATATTCTTGTCCAGAAATATGCTTTACTTGAATAGTACTATAGTTAGTAGTTTAAAATGGTTATAGTAGTTAACATTTACCTAGTGATATACATTATGCATGCCAATATGTCTCCTTTTTCATATATTCAGTAGGAAAGTGAGTGAAAACAGGCACTGCTCCACACTGTTGTAGGTCACTGAAACTATCAGAGAGTGAAATCTGTCTCCGGAGTTGAGCAAAGCCATGGTGGTGATCCCCACAAGGAGCCCATCAGAGGGGTTTTGTGTGGTGCTCAGACTGCATGGAAAGTATTTGTCTAAGCCCGATTACACCCAAGAGAGGAGGAGACGTCGGCATCCCTCCAGTCCTGTATTGTTTCACCGCAGAGAGAGATGCATAGGCCCATTGTTTTGGCGGAGTTTGGAACTTCTGACTGTTCACTCACAACAACCAGCCATTGTGGAGTCTCACTGAGATTATAAGCATGACCGCCATGAATATTCACCAATGTGTCAGCCAGCTGTATAAGTGATCCACAGCAATAGTGAGCCTTGGGAACATGGCAGCAAATCATTTTGTTTCACTTCCCACTAAAGTCTGCATAGAGCTTAATGCTTGATGTCTCCGCAGTTCATTTCCATTGAAACAAGTGAATTTTTAAATCATATATATATTGTTTTTACTGATCTTTCCATATTTTATTATCAAAAATTGTAATCTTTAATTTGACAGAAAATAATGAGTCTTCTTTAGTGGTTTGAGCTCTTCTTTTAAAAGCTAATTTCTTTTGACTGATTGGCAGAAATAAAAAGACGTAATGACGTACCCAACGATCCAAAGATTGCACTGTAAATGTCAAACTAGACAGGAAATTGTAATTAAAGAACCAAAATTGTTTCAAAGAAGCACTTGAATTTGAAAATGAAATACGCATCACATCTTGTTAGCATTTCATTATAGCCCAATTTGTCAAGCATGTTTGCTTTTCTTCCTAACCAGAGTGAATATTCCATGATGGTTCTTGTCACCCATTGTGTTCATGTGCACTCCATTCAAGGTTTTCAATTAGGGAAGAAATAAAAACAAAATCAATAGAGCAACAACAACGAGAATGAAAATAAAATTTTCAATTTCTATTATTATATAACTATTTCAGAATTTAAGCAATCTAAGGAAGGGTAAATATTGGCCTCAATACAAAATGTGCCATGTATCTAATTAAAATGTTCTTTCACATTTACTTCAGCTCTAGTGTAATTTGTTGTTGGGTTAATACACGGTTGTAGGATTTAGCCAAAATCCTAAAACAGTAACTCTGCCAGCAAAGAGAATGGGTTATTTCAGCCATGAAGCCGGACAATATGAAATTCAACTCAATTCACAAGCTATTGACACTTTACAGGAAGAGCATGTATGGACGTGACTAGTGACGACAGCCAAACTCGAAGCGTTGTTCCAAACATAGAGCTATAGGTTCCAAACATGGCTACGTTTAAGCAGGCCAAATTCACTGGTGACACGAGCAGCAAATTGTGAAGGCAGGTGTGTTGTGCTCCGTACAAGGGGAAAGTTGGGGTGGTGGGGGTGGAGTCCAGGCCTGACATAGTCACGCAGGCTCTCAGAAGACCGGCTGAGCAAGAGGAACAACAGAATTTCAACTGGAGAGATCAATTATAGATATAGGAAAATGAATGGGAAACGTAATTTAATAAATTATTGACTTGATGTCTTATATCATGTACAGAAGCAAATTAGATTGTGCATTTGGATGAAGTTGGCTTTAAAGGAGCTCAGCATTATTTAATTAAAATGGAAGAATTGTTTGCCGTGTTTACAGTATATAAAGATTTATATGGAAGTCAAAATTATTGAGAGCAATTGGGGCAATATCAGATTACACACCGGTTAAGAAGAGAACATTCTGTAAAAAGACAAGGAATGAAGGGTCCACATCTTGTGGTATTGTCATGTACACACACTCAGAACTGAACCAATCGGATAGATGGTCCTATCTAATAATTTTTTCTACTTTAGCTGCAGATACATACAAGCTGAACTACAATCCAGTATTTATCAGAATCTTTAGTTTTATACATGTTTACACACACACACACACACACAATAGGTATAGCACATTTTATATAAATTATAGATATTCCCATTCAGGTACATTATAACTATGCAATGTGACTTTGTTCTGAGACGTGATGAAGAAAAATAAAGCACTGAGGCTTTCCTTCATAAAATGTGAAAGCTCTGAATCAATGAGACTGGGAACTGCAGGAGCAGCTGCCATTTTTGTAGTTCTATCC